>JBAMBO010001825.1:600000-773407 GCA_037044535.1 Lordiphosa magnipectinata
GCTGATCAAGAATATTTATACTTTATATGGTCGGAAATGATACCTTCTGCCTGTTACATATATTTGCACGACTTTAGTATACCCTTTTAACTCTACGAGTATCGGGTAACGGTAAAACGTAATCCACGTCAATTAGATTATATATGTTCATCAATTTGTATGTTGCTATTGGTCTGCTTTATGCACTTGGAAAAGCTATTGCATTTAAACTCTGGGGCTAAGTCGCTCCAAAATGTTAGAACAAAATCTGCATATTTCAAAACTTACTTAAAAAGAAACCATAGATGATCGCCGTGACTTTGATGTATCATAATTCTTTATACTTCGCGGTCCATCGATGACCTTTTTTTAAAATTGTTGTTGAGTAGGGTCGTATACTAAGGTTAGGTTGCAATGTTTGAAATGGGGAGATCCCATTTCTTCACTTAGGCCATCGAAGGCCCGCTGTGTTAACATATAACCCTTTCTACGCTATGTCGTAGAGGGAGAGTCTGTCCCGTTAAACCATTTAGAAAGTAACACAAATTTGAGCAAAGGGGCAACACCTATTTCGGAGATGTCTGATAATTCGTTTAGGAAAGACTACCCAAAACTGCGAGTCGCCTTCTGCTGACAGCTGGACAGTGACAGAAGAGATGCTGTACACTCCCCTCTTCATCGCCTGAATTGCAGCTTCTGCAGAAGTCATTGTGTCTGATGCCAAGCCCCGACGCGTCTCTTCTGATTAGGCAGTGTCCGAAAAGGGCCCCTACTATTAGGAAATGTTCTCTCTTTGTTGACAGAGTAACTCCCCAGATCTGTTAATATTGAGAGTAGGCCATGTAAGCCTAGATAGATAGAAGGCGCTGATTGGAAGTGGGGTTAACCCCCAAAACCCCCCCTGCGTACGCCACTGTTTCCAAGACTAAGCGTGGCAAAGATAAAATAAGGTATTTTGCTAAGTCTTTTCTTTTCAGTGCGTTAATAAAACTAAGTTAATATAATGTTAATTGCAGGTGTACTCAACGGTCCGGATATTAGAAAGCTGATGACAAACATTGAATTTTGTTCCCTAGAAGAAGAAAGAAAAAGAAAAGAAAGAATTGCCTGGGATTTCGTAAAGGCAGTCATTAACAACTGTTTGCGAGTGCATCGGTCAGAAGATTAGCAGAATTATGCTGACAATATGCTAGCATCTTTTGATGATATAGGTATACATTGAAAATACATTTACTTTATCATCATCAGGACTATTTTAGGCAACAAGTTCTCAAAGAGTCAGACATTAGTGAAAGATTGCTGCTCCACTAGAACTCGTTGACTCGTTGCTTGCTGGCTTATGTTGGAAATTGATGATCTAATGTAATGAACAATAAATAAAACATCGTACATAAATACGTAACAAACAGTAATAAGACGCACAAAAATAGTTGCTATAAAAATATTGACTTCACCAACATATAGTTCGTCGGAAAGCTACATGGCCTAACAAGATCTACATTTGCGTATAAGTATTGGATTCGAAAAATTTAATACTGAAGAAACATAAGAAAACGAAAAATCGAAAAAAAAGGAAATTTATATTCGATTTTTCCGTCATATAAAGAAAGTTTTCCCAAAAAACTAACACTGCTGAACTTAGAGACCGTCAAAAAATGTTTGATTCCCTTAAAATGGCAAAGTTGATGAGAAAATTAAAAAAAAACGAGAAAGGAAAGCTAACTTCGTCTGTGCCGAATATTTAATACACTTGAAAAAGCTCGCTCCAAAGGTTAGCGGTTTCGACCAAACTTCGCAGATCAGTTTAAAAACATTTAATTTTAATATTGACGGAGTTTAAGAACGCTAAAATTGAAAACCAACAAGTTTTTCTCACAAAAACCCATTTTTCGAACGATCGTCTCTATGGAAGCCACAAGAAGTAGTCATCCGATTCAGGCGGATCCGACATATTAGCAGCGTGCAGCCATAAGAAGACTGTGGAAAATTTCAGCTCGATACCTTAAAAACTGAGGGACTAGTTTGCCTAGAAACAGACAGTCGCACAGACGGACGGACGGACGGACAGACGGACGGACAAAGCTCAATCGACTCAGCTCGTCATGCTGATCAAGAATATATATACTTTATGTGGTCGGAGATGATTCCTTCTATGCGTTGCAAAGTCCTGGGCAAAATTATAATACACTTTTCAAGTGTATAACAAGTAAGAGCGCTGTAGTCGAGTTTCCCGACAACAAAATACCCTGTTCAATTGAGACAATTGTTTAATAACTTTTGTGTTTTTGCTCCTATCTTATTTTCCTTTGGAGAGTAGTTAGATATAAGGCCTAGTAGAGTATATATTAAGCCACCAGGTTCTAACTTTAAAATTGTGGCTGTGACAGTTTTTTGCGGTTTGAGGGGGGAGGGGGGAATATTTTCAAATCTGAAACAAACTTGGTCTGGGTACGGTATACACCTATGTGCATGCCAAAATTTGTGTCTCTATCTCTTATAGTCTCTGAGATCGACGCGTTCATACAGACAGACAGACAGACAGAGGGACATGGCTATATCAACTCGGCTGTTGATGCTGACCAAGAATATATATTCTTTATATGGTCGGAGAAGCTTCCTTCTGGCTGTTACATACATTTGCACAACTTCATGATCCCCTTTTCCCATTTTTAATGGGAACAGCGTATAAAAATAGAGGAAATCTAACTTCGGCTCGAACGAAGTTTATATAGGCTTGCAGCTTGTATAATTTATTAAATTAAGGCTTTAAATGATTTTCGTGGAATATTCTTAGCTTAGATTTTTCTCAAACTCAGCTAAAGATGGCGCCACTACTTTGACCATTTGCTTGCTAGTTTGTTATATGGCAGCTATACATATATTCATCTGATTTTGACCAAACTCCTCAAAACATTTAGGGTATTCACCAGCCCGCGTAAAAGCGTAATTCTGTTAATTTACGCGACGCAGCTATTGAGCGCCCCTTCTGCTTACCCTCGTAATTTTTGGCGTAAATCAGCTTTTTTGTCAGGCTGTGAATTTTGCTGTTAATTGAGATTCAATACTTACTACTTACAAATAATTTCAGACGCCTCAGTGGCGTAGAGCACTGCATGTTTAACTCATAGACGGTAAGACGTGTGTTCGAACCATGGAGCTGACTTTTTATTTTTTATTTCCTCAAACTCAGCAAAAGATGGCGCCACTACTTTGACCATTTGTTCTAAAAACAAACTACAATAAACCAAGAAAATTAAACAAAAGCATATTTTAACATTAACTGTGTGAGTGAGTGTAAGTGCGCGCGCTCAACGCAAACCGTAACCAAACATTCAAGAGAAGCTTATGGATCTTGTTCTCTCTTTTGCTAAAACGAGCACAAAGCACAAAGCAAAGCTACTCAACATAGCTTTTCCACTCAACTTCACCAACATAACGGTAACTCAATTGCTCACAACAATAACCCGAAATCGAAGTCAAATAAACTAAATAAATATGGGACTACCTGGAGGCAAGCAAGTGAAGGACAACGCTGGGGCTGGCCTAAACCTTAAGCGAGAACGTCCTTCTGATGCCTCTGTCGACGCTCCATCGGCTATGTTGTTTCAAATCCTCAACAGCCGGTTTGTGGAGCAGGCTGGACTCATTAAATCCGTTGTGGGCGAAGCCGAGAGGCGCATTCTGAAGATGTTCCATGAGCACCTCAATGTATGGTCCACAGAAACGAAGCGGCTTACCGACCGTATGGTTAAGCTGGAAAAGGAGGTGGTTGAGGTTCGAAGTCTGAAGGAACAGGTGGGTGGATTACGGTCGAATTTGGCGGCGCAGAAGAATGCAAATAACGCGAGCATGTGTGATTTTCGCATGCATGGTATTCCCTTTGAGAAGTGCGAGAGGATAATGAATGTGTACAATACGCTATGCTTCTCGATTAATCTTATGCCTGCGCCGAGGGTCAGGGATATATTCAGAGCTAGGAAATCACAAAACACTCCACTGTTGACACGTTCATAACACAAGAGAACAAAATTAGACTTTTTCCAGTATATTGAAGGGTCGGTGGTGGTTCTAGATGATTTTCGTGTGCTGAACACGAATCTCTTTTCAGAAATGGTCCCTAACGTCGAGATTTGTAAGCAAAAAATGCCTACTTTGACTCTTTCTAATAAAAATCTAATAAAATTTGTATTCAAATTGTATAAAAAATACTAGCCGGTTTTACTGTTTCTGTAAGGCATACATTGGGGCAGCAACAATATATTGGCCGTATTGTGAATGTTGATGTAAGTACTAAATGTGGTATATCTTCATTGGAAAAAATCGTAGAATTGTTTGGGATAGTTTTTTTCAAAGTTTAGGAGTAGTACCTTCCGATAATATTAAAGAAAGTCAAAACAAAATTATAGGTTCCCCACAAAACTAGTCTGGAAAGAGTCAAATTAGGCATTTAAAACTAAAAATCTCGACGTGATGGACCATTTCTGAAAACAGATTCGTGTTCAGCATACGAAAATCATCTAGAATCACCACCAACGCTTCAATATACTGGATCTTGTTGCCTAGTGTACCAGTTAAATTTTTTTGCTCATAACTTGCGTGTCGTTCATCCGACCTTTATCATTCCTTCAGCCAATCGATAAATAATTTTGACAACTAGATATCTCTAGAAGGTACGAACAATCTATCTTCAAAACTATGGGAGATATGACGTTTTTTCCAAATTGCGGGGGCGGGAGGTGGCGTGGCAAAAATTGAAAATAAATTTGATCTGCCCGCAAGTATAAGAAATATATGTCCCATACATGTCAAACCTCTATCTCTTACCATCTCTGAGATCTCTTCGTTCATACGGACGGACGGATAGACGGACAGACGGACATGGCTATATCGACTCGGCTGTTGATGCTGAATATATATACTTTATAGGGTCGGAGATGATTCATTCTGGCTGTTACATACTTTTGCACAAACTTAATATACTCTATGTAGAGTATAAAAATAAATTCGCACGGATTTCGCAGGTTGCTGTTTCGTGAGATAGTCTGGAGTTCACACGCGAAATAGTCATATCGATATCACAGCGCTGCCAACCGACGTCAACGTGTCACGCGATCGTCACCCGATAGTCACGTGATGAGTGATTATTTCGAAGGTGTGAAATATATGTAAACCATATTTTTCGTTGTCACGATGTGGCGCGGTGTTTAAAAATGAGTAATAAATGGACAAGTTTTCGTTGGAGGAGAAGGTGGACCAAATTAATTTAATAAAAGAGATAACCTGTACTAGTGAAGCTCACCCATAAACAGCATTATGATAGCAGCTTGACAAATATCATCTGGGAAAGTATAGGTGCTATCCTTGAAGAGGAAAGTAAATGTAGTAATTATTGAGTTTAATTATGTTATTCACAATTGATTGTTTATTCTATTCTTCTTCTTGATTTGTATTCTTCTGTGGAAGTCGGCGATTCTGTATGTCGAACGGATGAGCTGCACAACAATACAATGGTCGGACATGTGACTTCTTTGTCGCCGCAAGTCGTAGACGACACCTCCTAATCAATGCAATCAATGTAAAGTAAGGAGATGCCATGGCCCAAACAGTCGATTCAGTCCCTTCCCTTGTCGTGTCCATAGAGAACCATTTGTCTATTAAAAATAAAGGTCACGATGGACCTAAAAACCATTAAATTTTTTGCATAAGAGGATTAACCAAACTCGTTCGAACCCTAGGTGCCCCGCTTCTTACAGAACGCTATTGTAGCAACTATTGCATCATTGGAGGCCACCATAGCTATTCGCTGTTAATTAATTTAAATTTCCCGCCAAGTTAAATTTGTAAACAAAACAAGTAGACGAAATAATGTGCAGAGATTTCGCACACATTTCGCAAGTATCTCCGTACCAAGCTTTACATTATATTACATCTCTTGCCACCACACATTTTTTAGATTCATCATCCCACAACTTAAGTCCTTTTGGTTCGTATCCAACAAGTATACATTTTATTGACTTTTCATCAAATTTTCTTTTTCTAGTTTTATTGTGTACATATGGGCATTTATAATGAAGAAAAACAAAGAAAAATTGTACAATAAATTTCCGCATATTGGTTTCTGGATAGCACTTTATTTAATGTAAGAGCTGAGAGTTGTAGACGGTACACTGAGAAAAAACTCAATCTTAAACCAAGATTATAGTCTTGAAACGAGACGAAAAAGTGTCAGAATTCGACAGAGAAGATTATATCGTCGTAACCCAAGATTATATTCTCAATTTAAATCTTAACCCTAAAATCTTAAACTTGACTTTAAGATAAAAAATCTAATTTTTTAATATGAAAAAAAAAGACAAAAATAAATTAATCATTTTTTATTTTTAGGTGATGGATGGGAAAGGGTGGTGTGTTTGGCGGGGGTGGGGGTTGTTGTTGTGTTTGTTTTGAAACACACACACCTCCGCTTTACCATCGACCGTCAAGGGTTATCTTCAACCAGTTGCAGTATAAGAGCCGAGATTTTTGCAGGCTGAATTCTTATACAGTAACTGGTTGCCCCAAACAATTGACACGCTTTGGTAAAGTCGGCTTGCCGGCCGTGCAAAGCTTCAACTGTGTCTTAGAACGAAGAGGTCGTGGTTCGAGTCCCAGGAGGGGTGGGTTGCATTGCAACCAGTTTAATTTTTATTTTGATAAATCTTTATATATCATCAAATTTTTCAACTGAAGCTTTACAAAAAACTTTGGGATGGTTGATAAATTGCGAGATGATAAATCTAGTTTTTAAGATTTCTAAGCTCATTTCAAAATTTTTCGATCTTGTTTTTATAAGACATAAAGATTCTCTAAAACGAGATTTTCAATCTAGATTTTAGATTGATTTTTTTCTCAGTCTAAGTCCCAAGATACAGGCAAACAAAAAGAGATACGCAACGTGACTGAATACGGAAGTGCGTTTTGTCTGCTCTTATCAAAAAAACAAAACTCTGCGGAATGCGTTCGAGATTCTTAATGCAACTAACTTTAATATGATCTGCAATGTTGTAACTATGTAAGTTAACTAATATGCCCCGCCGCAATGCTGTGGGTCATTTTAGTTCGTTCACCTGGCACTTATAAATATATAAATCAAACTATCGATAAACAAACCCATTCGTTTGCTCAACTGTTATCGATAGTTCCGTCGATAAGCGCTTGCAGCCCTATGTTTAGATTTCACACCCGAATAAAGTGAATTAAGTGCAAGCAATTACGACAAGGTCGGTTGCTAAAACAACAACAAAACGCAAAAGACTCCAGCATAAATTACTGCTGTGTGAGTTAACGAATCAGAATCATTGTCACCGGAGCCGCAGGAGCTCTCCGGGCAGCGTATTATCACCGAGTTAGCACCCAGCTATTCGGGCAGCGGAGATGTATTAAGAACAAAACCAAGGATCTACGATCGACATGTTGCTGAAAATAAAAATCATGTAAGTGAGATGGTTGTTTAAGTTACTTATTTCATAAAAATGTGGGTAAAATATATTTAGAACGTTGAATTCATTCCTGGTTAAGTGTCTTAGTGATATTTTCTTAACAAATTATATTTGGTTTACCAAAGCTGCCCTCAAAAATTTTTGTGGTGTGCTGGTCAAATAAACGGTTTAGTTTTTGTGCCTAACGTATGAATAGCCCCTCTGACAGTGACCGCCTTGGGGAAGAGTACGACTCGGACGACAGTGTTCAGAGAAGACTGGAGAAGGATACGGCAGGCTCCTACGACTCTAACGATAGCATTTTGATAGATTTATTAAAAAAAAAAGACAAAAATAAGTGAAGAAAAAGACATGGATCCTGAATTGTTCAGAATTGCAATGCAGGTTGCGATAGAAAATGCGCTCGCTGCGCAGGCTGTCGGATGGCAACAGGTAGTTGCTGATCTGAACGATAAAATTAATGATCTCACTGAAAGAGTGATAAAAGTTGATATTTCCACGCCAGTGGTAGAACCCTACAGACGTAGAGATCGTTCCTGGCGTAAGCTGCGACGAACCCTTAAATGCGGTCAAATGTATTCCCGAGTTCTTCGGGACCCCAGAGTCATATGTTTCTTGGCGGCAAGCTGCGCACGCCGCTTACAAACTTTATCAACCTTATTCAGGCAGTTCACGCCATTACCAGGCGGTAGTGATCATTAGGAGTAAAGTGAGAGAGCCAGCAAATGCCATGTTAGCGTCATACAGCACTCCTATGAAGTTTGAGGCTATAATAGATAGGTTGGACTTTACATATTGTAATAAAAGGCCAATCCACGCCATAGAACAGGATCTGAGTACCTTAAGGCAGGGAGAGTTGACCACCCTGCAATTCTATGATGAAGTTGCAAAGAAGCATACCTTGCTAACAAGCAAGGTCCAAATGTCTTGCGATAGGACATTAGCGGGTGGCATGTGTAAAAAATTCAGAGAGGATGCCCTTCGGGTTTTCATATCTGGATTAAAACGGCCTCTCATGCGCACTCTGTTCGCAGCAGAACCTAAAGATCTACCGTCCGCGTTGGCAAAGGCCCAGGAGTTAGAGTCCACTGAGGAAAGGAGCACGTTTGCCGAAACTTATGCCAGAAGTGCTCAGGACAAGGCACAAAAGGCAGAGCAGCGTACGCAGCCCCAGCAAAGGCAGGTTGATCAAAAAGAGGGTCCAAAAAACGGTGAAGGTAAAAATCCGTATTTTAACAAATCGCAGGGCAACCATGGGCACCGAGGTAGTCAGGGCAATTTCCAACGGTCCCAGGATAAGCCCCAGAATCAGGCCGCCGGCGAGCCTATGGAGGTTGATCCTGGGTCCTCTAAATTTCCCCAAGCCACGGCGTACCACAAGACACAAGGTGCGGCTTCTAATAACTACAGGTCGGACCAGGCAGGTAAACGAAACAATACATCAGAGCGCATGTCTGGTCAAAGACGTCGAAGAATAGACCACATAGCCCAGGGCACCGATCAGGCCAAGCCTGAATATGCCGAAGTGGCTACACGGGCAGCATCAGACATTGACGCACGAAGCGAATGCGGTTACCAAAGTGACTCCATTCATTTTTTAGGGGAAGGTCCCAGCTGTCCTTTATACAGCGGGAAATAGAAGGGAGAGCCTTCAAATTTCTACCCGATCCGGGGTCCGCCAAAAATTACATCAGAAGCTCGAACGGCTGAAAGGCGTAGTTCCGGTCGAGTCACCATTTGCCGCTAATTCAATTCACGGCTCCACCCAAATAACAAAAAATGCATTTTACCGATGTTCGGAAAAAACGCCACCTTCTTTCTATTAAACGATTTAACGACGTTGGATGGAATCATTGGCCTCGACTTCATGAAGCAAGTGGGGGTCGATCTTCGTTACAGTATCAATAAGATACAGATTGGTAACCAATTAGAAACCATACAGTACCACAGGTGCACCAATGTAAATTTTACACAACCCATTATCACTGATGCGCCTCCCGAAATAAGAAAATGTTTCCTGAAAATGCTTCAGGGTAACAAAAGAGCATTCGCAGACCCTAACGAGGCGTTGCCGTACAACACGGCCATTGTCGCTACAATACGAGCGACAGACAATGCACCAATTTATTCCAAACTATATCCTTGCCCAATGGGTGTAGCTGATTTTGTCAAGTCAGAAGTTGCAAATCTTCTAAAAAAACGGCAGTATCAGAAATTCCAGATCTCCTTACAACAACCCCGTGTGGGTGGTTGACAAAAAAGGCACCGACGATTTGGGCAACCAAAACAAACGTTTTGTACATGACTTCCGGAAGCTTAATGAAAAGACAGTAGCTGACTCATACCCCATGCCTAGCATCTCCATGATCCTGGCAAACCTGGGTAGGGCCAGATTTTTCACGACCCTGGTCCTAAAGGCAGGGTATCACCAAATCGTTCTCGCGGAAAGCGATCGTGAAAAAACCGCATTCTCTGTAAACGGGGGAAAGTACGAATTCTGCCGACTTCCTTTCGGATTGAAAAATGCTGGCAGTATCTTTCAAAGAGCAATCGACGATGTGCTGCGGGATCAAATCGGCAAGTCTATTTATGTCTATGTCGACGACATCATTATTTTCTCCGAGAATGAGGCAGACCATATCAAGCATGTCGACTGGGTTTTAAAGAAGCTATATGAGGACAACATGAGGGTAGCGCTGGAAAAATCGAAATTTTTTAAGAATAGCGTAAACTACTTAGTTAGTGTGAGTTGGCTGGCTCTAGGTCCGAAAAAGTTGCGTTTGTTCACAACTTGTAAACAACTTATGCATTGTACCACCAAAAAGAGCTAGTTGCCTATACAGAACTGTTTCATCGTTATCCCTAACGACTCTTCAGTAGGCTTTTCGCTGAAGAAAGCATGATTGCCAACTGCCTCTCCATACAGTCATTGCTTAGATCAGTTGGGAACTGCTAAAAGCAATGAAAGCAAAAATAGGCAAGCAATGAGTGCTTTCATCATTCTGGTGGTAATGCTTAAGCTTAGGGCTGAACTTTTTAAGTGCAAAAAAAATAAATTACAAATCTATATAAGAGACGGCACGCACTCTTTTTTGTAAATGAAACTAACAAAAGTTTCAAGAAACAACGCAAAAAACGCTTTTTTGAATGCTTCGCATTTCAAACTTAACGGGCACTTCTAAGTTCGCTCAAAAGCTCAAGCTTTTGGCATCAGAAGATGTTTTACTCCTATACCCTGACCATAAAAGGTCTTTCGATCTAACGACGGACGCCTCGTCATTCGGTATAGGAGCGGTTTTATCCCAAAACGGCCGCCCCATCACAATGATCTCACGAACATTGAAGGACAGGGAAATAAACTACGCTACCAATGAAAGGGAGCTTCTGGCCATAGTTTGGGCATTAGGAAAGTTACGGCACTACCTTTATGGAGTGAAACATCTGAATATTTTTACGGATCACCAGCCCCTCACATTCGCAGTTTCCGATAGGAACCCCAATGCAAAAATCAAGCGTTGAAAGGCTTTCATTGACGAACACAGCGCCAACGTCATCTACAAACCTGGCAAAGAGAACTATGTCGCAGATGCACTTTCGCGGCAGAGTATTAACGCTCTGGAGGACCAGTGCCCTGATTCTGACAGGGCCACGGCCCACAGTGAGCTTTCTTTGACGCACTCAATCGAGCCAACAGATAAGCCTTTAAACTGTTTCCGAAACCAGATCGTGCTAGAACAGGCCCAGTTTCCATTGAAACAAACCTTTATCCTGTTCAAGGTAAAAAGTCGTCACAAGATCCTATTCAAGGATACTGACTTACTCTTCAACGTTGTGAAGGCGGTAATAAACCCCGAAGTGGTTAATGCAATACACTGCGACCTTCACACACTCGCATGTCTCCAAGGTAGCCTCATCAGGCAATTTCCTGCAACCAAATTTTGGCACTGCAAGAATTTTGTAACCGACATTTTTAACCAAGAAGAGGCGAGGGAGATAATTGTGTCCGAACACAATAGGGCCCATAGGTCTTGCCAAGAAAACATGAAACAGGTCATGCTAGACTACTATTTCCCAAAGATGGCAAGGCTGGCCAAGGAAGTGGTGGTAAATTGTATGGTCTGTGCCAAAGCAAAGTACAACAGGCACCCAAAGAAACAAGAACTTGGCGAAACACCGCTACCCTCTTGCGTTGGGGAGTTGCTAAATGTAGATATCTTTTCAACAGATAGGAAATGAATGAATATTTTTCCCAACTCAAAATCTGTCTACTGTGACAACGAAGCTTCGTTTAACTCCGAGACAATAAAATCATTATTGTACAATCACTTCCAAGTAAGCATCGCAAACGCCCCGCCTCTGCATAGTACATCAAATGGACAGGTAGAACGATTCCATAGCACACTCATAGAAATTGCAAGATGTTTAAAGCTACAAAAGGGTATTGAAGACACAGTTGAACTTGTCCTGCTAGCCACAACAGAATATAACCGCTCAGTTCACTCGGTAACAGACAAGAGACCAATCGACGCGCTACACATGTCCGCCCCTGAGCTCGCCACAACAGTACGTAAGAAGATTCAAAAGGCACAGGAACTCCAACTAGGCAGGAACAACCCGGACAGACAAAATAGGGTGAAGAAGAAGAAGAGAAAAAGTTTTGGTAAAAACAAATAGAAAACACCACTCTGTACCGAAAATAAAGTCCAAGCGGACCTCGAGACAACGGTCCTGATCAAGGGGAGGGTGGTCCACAAGGACAACTTGCGCTAAGAACACAGCTTCTATCAAAACCGACGTTTCTAAGATAAGAACTTTATATTCGTAGGATTAATCTGACGTTATTACAACTACTGTTAACGGCAACAGCCAAACTCACGGACTACTCGCACTCGGACTACGTACCGGTTTCGGACGGAGACGTACTAGTATGGGACCACTACGATTTCTTGAGGTATACGGCAAATTTGTCCGAATACGCACGCATGGTCGACGAGACGTACGAAATGTTGGACTTGTTCCCGTAATCGCACATGCGGAAACTTCTAGAAGTGGACACTAGACATGTTAAGACAATGTTATCCGTGTTAAGTGTTCACCACAGGATGGCTAGAAGCTTGAATTTCTTAGGAACTGCCCTAAAGGTGGTAGCAGGGACGCCCGACGCCGACGACTGGGAAAGAGTAAGAACGACACAAGAACGGCTCATAGACGCGAACAACAGACAGGTAGACAACAATTCAGAACTCCAAAGGCAAGTAAACCATTTGACCGACTCAGTGAATAAAATTTTGAAATCCACAAGAAAGGATCACATTGACACATCGCACCTATTTGAAATATTGCTAACAAGGAACAGAATCTTAATTACTGAATTTTTAATGCTCACAATCACTCTCGGAAAAGCGAACATTGTAAACCCCGCTATTATTGACCACACTGATTTGAAGTTTATCTTAACTGACCAACTCACCAACACCGCTGTTACCAATATTGTAGAAGTATCTAATATTAAGGTTTTTCAGTCTAAAGACGTCATCCACTTTATCTTAAGCTATCCCAGAATGAAGTTAGTTTGTAAAAGAATCACCGTATTCCTTGTGGAGCATAACTGCACTGTCCTACAATTAGCTAACAACATCGTAGCCGATTGCGAGAAGGAAATATTCGCCGCTACTAACTGCTCTTCGGCGGCCACAGCGATATTCTGCAGGTTGTCAGCCAAGGCCTCATGCGCGCAGTCCTTACATGCCGGAGTCGTGGCACATTGCCTGACTCAGCCCAGTCATTTATCCCCGATAACAATTGTCGATGATGGGGTTATAATAAACCATAACCGTCCAGCAACCGTGAGCACCGACAACAGCTCAGTGGTTACAGTGGCAGGTACCCACCTCGTCACCTTCAACGCCTACGCCCTCATAAATGGTTCGAAGTATATGAATCACAACAACATCCAGGAGGGCAACCCTGAGACTGCTTCATCACCTCTACTTAACATCACAAGGCACGAAGCGATATTAAGCCTTCGTACCTACACCGATTGAATGAGCGGAATCTCCAATACATCAAGGAGGTCAGGGAGGAAAACTCGTCCGAGTCTAAGATGGTGATGGTATTTTGTTTGGGAGTCGGTCTTCTAGTAGCAGTTAATGATCTCGCCCTCCTACTACGATATCTTAGGAGGAGACGAAAATCGCGGAAGATAACCTCCATGATTGATGGCTTAAGCATGCCCGAGGACGGCCATGTTTCAAAGGGGGAAGCAGTTAACTAATATGCCCCGCCGCAATGCTGTTTGTCATTTTAGTTCGTTCACTTGGCACTTATAAATATATAAATCAAACTATCGATAAAAAAAACCCATTCGTTTGCTCAACTGTTATCGATAGTTCCGTCGATAAGCGCATGCAGCCCTAGGTTTAGATTTTTGTTCAAATAGGCTCAACACGTGTTCGCCGCTAAAATTGTAAAAATAATTTGAAACAATTCGTTGAAATGGCTAAAGAATCTAACTATGAATTAATAAATTGTATATAATTATAGCTGATTCGCTCCAAAATAAATGTTGCTTTTTTATACCCTTGTAAAGGGGTATATTAAAATTGTCGAGATGTTTGTAACGCTTAGAAGAAAGCATTTCCGACCAGATAAAGTATACATATTCTTGATCAGCATGACAAGCTGAGTTGATATAGCCATGTCCGTCTGTCCGTCCGTTTGTCCGACTGTTTCTATGCTATCTCCTCCGTCAGTTTTAAAGCTATCTTAACCAAACTTTGCACGAAGTCTTTTGGTGCAAATACGCTGCACATTTGTCGGAACCGGCCAGATCGGATGACTATAGCATATAGCTGTCATAGGAACAATCGATCAAAAATGTTGTTTTAGTGAGAAAAACTTTTTGTCTTCAACGCAAACGTTCCCAAACCTCGTATTTATAAGTTTTCTATGCTTTCACACAATTCCACCATGTTTGATGGGACAACTATATAGTATCGCTGCCATAGAAATTGGGTTTAGAAAATGTATATAGGAGGCCTTGTCGAAAATGTGTACATTTGGCCGAATGTACATATTTGTGTCAGTGGAATCAGGCTACTAATTTATATAAATCATACAAGCTACAAGGGTATAAAAACTTCGGTCGAGCCGAAGTTAGCTTTCCTCGATTTTTATACTCTGTACCGAAGGTACATAGAGTATATTAAGTTTGTGCAAAAGTATGTAACAGGGAGAAGGAATCGTTTCCGACCCTATAAAGTATATATATTCTTGATCAGCATCAACAGCCGATTCGAAATAGTCATGTCCGTCTGTCTGTCTGTCTGTCTGTCCGTCTGTCCGTCTGTCCGTCGGTCCGTCGGTCCGTATGAACGGAGAGATCTCAGAGATGGTAAGACATAGAGGTTTGACATGTATGGGGCATATATTTCTTATACTTGCAGGCAGATCAAGTTTATTTTCAATTTTTGCCACGCCCCCTCCCGCCCCCGCAATTTGGAAAAAAAAGTCATATCTCCTACAGTTTTGAAGATAGATCGTTCGTACCTTCTAGAGATACCTTGTAATCAAAATTATTTATCCCAGAAGGAATGATAAAGATCGGATGAACGATACTCAAGTTATGAGCAAAAAACGGCCAGTTAACACCCCCAACCCCCCACCCATCACCACAGCATTCTAATGAACGGCAATCTTAGTGAGAGAGAGAGAGAGAGATAGAGAGAGAGTGAAACTTAGAGATGAGCGCGTATAACTCGTGAGCAAATGCGAGCTGCGACGTTAAGGATACAGAGTATGTTATAGTCGGGCTTGACCGACTTTCTTTCTTGTTTTATATTTGACTCACTATGATGCGCAACGTGACATACATTATGTGACAAGCCTTTCTCTAACGCCGTACTTCTGATTCTTTTAAAAAATTTATATTATTGTAGTGTGACCAGGCAACAGACAGAAATCAGCTGCTGTGTGTTTAAAAAATAAGCGGGCTAGTTCAAATTAAATAAAAGAGTGTATAAAATTGAAAATGGAAGTCACTAGGGGAAATTCAGTTATCTGTGTTAACGCCATGGTCTATTTCATGGAAGCATTTTGTGTGGGCGGTCCTTTATTTTGGACTGCGGGAGCAAAATTTAGGCACTTAGACATACTGCTATGACGACAACACAAAACGCATCTGGAGACTAAAATTGCTGGGCCGCATATTAAACCAGAAGCAATATTCATAGCCACAGTCGGATTCATAGACTGGAGGCGGATGATACTCGCCGGGCGTATTAGAGGAAAATAAACTAGGTGAATACGGATTTAAAGGTGGCCACAACAGTAGCAACGAAAGCTACCACAGTGAGCCGAAGGAGCCACTACTAAATGGGCTGTGAAGACTTCAGCTTAGGGCTTGGCCGTTAGCTGTAGGGCCGTTCCGTGGGCTGTGGAGACTGCGTATGTTTAGGGTGGAATGCATACATTGGGCAAATGGCATGCCGGGAGAAGCATACAGAGAAGGATTCTCCGCCACAAGTGATGCAGCTGCGGGTGTTTGTTAGTCAAATACCATAAAATGGATTGAGACTCGACCGCTTTTATTAACGCCGCTTGTTCGTCCTCCGTAAAGTTCTCCAAATGACTTTTGTATGGTTTTTTTTGGTTTTTTTTGCATCCATTTT
Organism: Lordiphosa magnipectinata; assembly: GCA_037044535.1. Lineage (NCBI taxonomy): Eukaryota > Metazoa > Arthropoda > Insecta > Diptera > Drosophilidae > Lordiphosa > Lordiphosa magnipectinata. Next base: position 616,127 of record JBAMBO010001825.1, read on the forward strand.
TTTAATTGCGGTCACGAAATCTGACAATTATCAAACAAGTTTCATAATTTGCAGACCCCTTCGACAATGTATTAGCTGTTTTCAAAAAAACGAGTTGGCCGGTCCACGCAAATTGTCATAGCGAATTGTTGGTTGCTCCGTACTCGCTCTGACAATGAGCTCTGAGAATTTTCGTGAGCGGATTTCCTGAGCTATGTAATTAGATGGGCTCCGCAAAATTGTCAGCGTCTCCGTACCACGCTTTATCATAAAAAAACATAAAAACTTTGATTCAGGAACTTATATTGATATACATTATATAAGTTAGCTGCATAAAATGAATCGATGTTTTCAGTTTTCGGTTGACCTTTCTGTGGAAATGTCAAAATACTGTTGAACCAAAAACTTTTAAATACTTTCAGTTGAGTTTTCTATCGTGCCACATTTCAAATGGTGTTTTTCTTTTAAGACGTAGTGCATTGCTAGGTCTTCTATTTATTAAGTGGATAGTTGTTAAAACAGCCTCACCCCAAAATTTCTTGTGTCATTTTGCTCCACCATAGCTTACGCTTTTTCTGTTATGGTTTTAATAATACGTTAGAATACTCCTTTTAATTGTGAAGTATGTGGAACTGTTAAATGATAACTTATGCCTCTTTCCATACAATAATGTCGCATTTTATTTGATAAATATTCTCTACCATTGTCAAAATATAAATGAACAATTCTATGATTAAAATGAGCTTCACTTTTTGCAACAAATTCTTTAAACATAGAAAACACACCAGACTTGTATGTAATTAAATAAGTTACACAATAATGTATAAATTCATCAACAATTTGTCATAATAATTTCTTTCATCAAAAGTAGAAGGCGCTATCGGATCACATACATCTGAATGTACTATAAACAAAGGCCTCTTTACATAATCTTTATTTTTACTTTTCTCAAAAGAAAGTCTAGCCTGTTTACCATTTATGCAAACTTCACATAGTTTACTTTCAATATGTACATTTTTAACAAATTAATGTCATCAGATATATTATGTCTAATAATTTCTAAAAACTTTCCTTAACTTATATGCCTTAATCTCTCATGCCACAACTGGTATTCATTTGAGTCAATTGTTTTAGATACATATGCCCTATGACATATCTTAAACTCTAGTACTGGTACATTACACTTATTCATACCTTTAATTACCATGCACCCATTCTTTGTTACCGTGATACCTTCCAACCAAAATTCTATTATCATACCATTATCCTGCATCTTCTTTACAAAAAGAGGTATATTTGCACAAAATAGTACGTCTTCAAGTAATATCCTCATCTAGGTTGCTTCGAAGTCTTACTATTCCAGTATCAGTAGCATACATGCTTTCCCCACATTTAGCAACTGAGATTTCAATTGGCGAATCCAGAAATATAAAGTCAGCAAATAAGTTCATGTCATTAATTATGTGATCCGATGCTTCAGAATCAATAATAAAGGATATGCTGTGCTTGTTTGTTGGAAAACTCCCAATCATCATGAAAGCAAAGCCCTTGTTGTGTTCTTGAATTTCCTTATTGATTCGCTGACAGTGCTAATGCCGTAGTCTCTAGGTCTGCCCCCCTATCACTTCCTGAAGATTCTTACCATCCTACAATTGAAATCTCCCTTTCAGTTATTGGACCTACCTCTTCAACATCTATAGCTTCAAACAAACCTCGTCGTTGCTTTCGTAAAGGAAACTTTACTTTATTAAATCAACTTATTTGTGCAACAGACTGGACTCCTTTGTACAATGCGGTTGATTTAAACTTTGCTTTTACATTTTTCTATGATTCCATTAATTCTCTCTTAGATATTTGTATTCCTAATAGCGCTCCCTCTCCAGCGTCCATTAATCCTCCTTGGTACTGTCCTAGGCTTTCTAATTTGAAAAATATTAAGTCTAGATGCTTCAAAAAGTATAAACGTACTGGTTCTGTTGTTGACTTTTCTCAATACTCAATAGCAAATTTCGAACTTTACACTTTTTAATTCTGAGTGCTATAAGAAATATCATGCCCGATGCAAAATTCAATTTGCAGAGGACCCAAAACAATTCTATAGCTTTGTCAACTCTAAACGTAGATCCTCTTCTTTACCTTCTTCTTTTTTTCTAGGTGACCAAAAGGCTAACGACGAGTCCACTGCCGTTGACCTATTCGCGGACTTCTTCCAATCAACTTATTCCTCTGCCCGTTTTACCAATACTTCTTATCCTTATAACATTCCTTCTTCCAACTCGATATGTGCTCCCTCAATTTCAGAAAGCTCCTTGCTTTCATATTTGAAATCACTTAAATTCTCATACTCCTCTGGGCCTGACAACATTCCCAGTTGCGTGCTTAAAGAGTGTTGTTTTTCCTTATGCAGTCCTTTGCTTAAGCTTTTTAATCTATCTCTAAAATCTACTGTGTTTCCGAATCTTTGGAAAGAATCTTATATCATTCCTCTTCACAAAAAGGGAGGAAAATCTGATATATCCAATTATAGGGGTTTAGCCAAGCTTTCCGCTACTCCAAAATTATTTGAACAGATTCTAACCTCATCCTTACAGCACTATTGTAAATCGATTTTATCACCTTTCCAGCATGGATTTACAAAGCGTCGGTCAACTACGACCAATTTGCTTGAATTTACCTCAATGGTTAACGATGGATTCCTTTTAAAAAATCAAACTGATGTCATCTACACCGACTTCAGTAAAGCATTTGATTCTGTGAACCACGATATTCTCCTCTTTAAGCTTGATCGTTTAGGATTTCCTTCCTCGTTTCCGCTTTGGATTTCGTCCTATTTAAATGATAGAAATCAAAAAGTTCTGCTTCGCTCTAATACTTCAAAGCCTGTCTTTGTCACTTCTGGTGTACCACAAGGTAGCCACCTCGGCCCTTTGTTTTTTACTCTTTTTATTAATGTCCCCACAATATTGTCTTACTCTCGGATACTTATGTACGCCGATGATGTGAAACTTATTTTATCTTTCAACGACCCGACGCATTCGATCAGACTGCAAGATGATCTAAACTCCTTGCAGTCCTGGTGCTTGATTAATCAATTACACCTTAATTGCTCCAAGTGCATGTTTATGACTTTCCATCGTTGCAAACCTTCGCTGGCTACCTATACGATTGGCAATGAACCCTTGGAACGAATATCTACAGTCGTTGATCTTGGAGTTCTTTTTGACCCAAAATTGAGTTTTAATTCTCACATCTCCTCTATTGTAAATAGGGCGAAAGGTGTACTTGGATTCATTAAACGTTGGTCGAAGGAATTTAATGATCCATATACCACAAAGCTTCTGTATACTGCTCTAGTTCGCCCTGTACTTGAATACTGCTCGTCCGTCTGGTGTCCGCAATATAAAAAGTATATCGATCGAATTGAATCAGTTCAAAAGCAATTCTTGCTTTTTGCACTACGTGGCTTAAATTGGGACCCTAACCTTCGTTTACCAACGTACTCCAGCAGACTTTTGCTTATTGACCTTCCTTCGTTAGCTAACCGTAGAACAGTCTTAGGTGTTTCTTTTCTTCATAAGCTAATTATCGGTGATGTAGACTCTTCTGATCTTTTAGGTCGCCTTAACTTTTCCGTTCCTTCTAGGCCAACTAGAAACTATTTTCCTTTTATCTTGTCTAGATGCACAACTGATTATGCCCAGCATAATCGATTTCGGGTTTTATGTAAGAATTACAATGATCTCAATCACCTGCTCTCAACAGACCTCTCTCTCTTCTCTCTAAAAACGTCTCTCTATAATTATCTCCGGGGAAATCTCTGACCACTTCCAGCTGTGAGTAGGGGCATAGCTTGCCGGACTGGCTAAAAAATCCTCCCCCACCGGGTCAGAGATTTTCCGGTTATTTAGTTTTAAGTTTTACGTATACATTTTTTATTTTTAAAGTTTTCTTTTAGATAGTTTTCTCTCTTTCTCTCTATCTCTGTTTTAGTTTAATTTATTATATTATCTTATTTTTTCCTTTGCTCCTACATAACTATAGGTTTTGGTTTTTTCTCTCTCTCCCTTTTCTCGAACTCTATATTATTAAAGTTTTTGTTAGCTCTAATAACGTCTCTGACTACAATCGGCTATGAATAGGGGCATTGCTGGCCGGACGGGCAAATAAAATACCCCCACCGTGTCGGAGTCGTTATTAGTTTATTTTGTAATTTTATTAGATTTTCTTTGATAGGCTTCCTTAGCTCATAAAATTGTTTTGTAACGTATTTATACTTTCGTTGACAGCATTTGTTTGTCGACTCAAAATAAATAAATAAAATAAATAAATAATTTTAGTATTGACCATCTGCGCCAAAGCATAGCAATAAGCTCATCAAACGTGTTGAAGTGAGCTAAAAGATTGGATCCAGCCTTTAGTTTCAGTGATAGCAAATTTTTTCGTACAGCAGGCTGTGTTGCCAGACTCTTCCGATCATAAATGGCATCCAAGTTTTAAAAAATTTGGCTGACAGTACTATCAGAGCCGGCAAAACCAAGAAAAGAGTCACTAAGGCATTCTATTAAAATATTTTTTGCAGTCCTGTTGTCTTTAATCCATTCATCGACATCCATCCGTTCTTCTCCCGACAATAGTCACTCTTACTCCACAACCTTAAGTAAATTGTTTTCCATCAGCAGTGCAAGCACTCGAAACTTCCAAATCGCATATTCTTCTCCCTCAAATGGCTTGATATATCGTTTGCCTCGTTCCATGATTTTTTTTGTTATGTATTACAGATAAAATGTTTTGGTAAATGTTTACTTTAAGGTAAGTAGTTCCTAAAATTCGGGAATTCATTTTCCTCGATGGATAAATTTGTAAACTGTAAAACTTGCTTAACAGCCCCAAAGGGGCCAGGCCAAGCTTCTCTCAAGCTGAATGAAGAAATTACTTCCAAAAATTTATTGACAGTTGACCATGGTGCTCTTGCTCGCGATTCAGGTGCGCCGCTATGTTTGGAGACAATAACTCGAAGAAGAAGATGAAGGATCAGGTGCGCCGCTATGTTTGAAGACAATAACTCGAAGAAGAAGATAAAGGTTAAATACAATTTATTGCAAAGCGTCCGCAAGAATTCTTTTTTTGACGGGGCCCATCTAAGCATTGATGAAATTGTCCATATTATTATTCTCGATGTTATTCGTATCAGAAATGAAGTGCAATTCATCCAAGAACTAAGCAGAGCAAAATTGGTAGTAGTAAGTACAATTTTGATCGCCGTTGGGTGTTTGGCGGAGTGGATCGTGGTACTAGGGATGAATGTCTTCATTCACCACGAAGAACGTGGTGCCCGTCGAATCCATTTCCATAAGACAATCCACAAGATATTCTTGACTATTGGGCGTATGTGTAGACCCAAGTATGAAAAGGTAATTAATGAAGACATTCATTACTCTGATGTTGAATATGCCAAATTATCATGAAAAAGTAGCGACGCAGGCGAAATTTTTTTTTTAAAATTCGTGCGATTTCACTTCGCAAAATATCGATTTATAGGAGGAGGATGTTCACAAGGAGGATGACAGTGGACTAGGCCCTTCATTTCGGGACACCAAAAAAAAAATACCCTCTTTCTGGGGCTTGAGTGAAATAGGCCTTCGGGACAACCACGTTAAAAAAAACGCCTTTAATTTTACCTCGTTAGGTGGCGTGGAAAAGAGTTCATAACAGTTCCAATAGGTGTCAAGTTTTCCTCACTTTCGCACTCAAATTCAAACAAACGTACGCCTTATATATAGATAAAAAGCAGAGACCGAACAAATCACTCCTTTTTATGTCAAAATCAGAACATAATAATTACTTATGAATTTTTGTTTTTATTCTTATAAAGTATTAATTATTAAATATTTTTTTTTTATCTTCGTCCATAATCATTTTGAATGATTTTCTATTTACACATAAATTTAAAATACTATTTATTAGTCGCGTTTTAAATCTAAAAATCATTGATGATGTTTATTCCCGAGTTTTATTTTTATTATTCATGATTATTATTCTCGATTTTTTTCGTTTCTAATCAAGGCAAACCTGAAAGAAATTTTTTTTGTTTAAATATCAGGAATACAAATCCCAATATGAATTTGTTTTCGTACACATTTTGAAATTTCAATTGCTATACAAAGAAGGCAATGAAAAATTTTCATTTACCAAAGGGGCGCAATATAAGAGAACATAGCTGCATACTCTAGTTTGGCGGCAATAGCTTAGATGTTAAGGCGTACGACCGAAAGGCAACAAAGACCTAGGTTCAAGTCCCAGTTGGGGCAAGTACATTTTGTTTGTTTGTGAACCAATTTCTCTGTAATTTTTATACGTGTGACACCTACGTAACGGCGTAACAGTCGCCGAAGAGATGACCTCAATATCCCGAAGTCAATTTACTGACGGAGTCGGCGACGGTGATTTTTTGGCTAATACTATTCTCGAAAACTCTCCAAGCACCTGTGTCACGTTGCATTGGGTGTCACGCGTATATTACAGGGAATTCCCAACAGGAATTCCTGTTGGCTTACGCAGCCAACAGGAAAGCATGAAGCTTAATTCGTTGGTAAACGCATTTATGACATCAGATTGCAAGTTGGGATAATAATTTAGAAATAAGTGCTGCTGTAACTGCAATGGTTCTATAATTCTGGTTCACAAAACAAAAAAAAAAAAAGACGAAAGCTAACTTCGGCTCGACCGAAGTTTTTATACCCTTGTAGTTTGTATAATTTATGTAAATTAGAAGCCTGATTCCACTAACACAAATATGTAAATTCTGCCAAATGTATATATTATTTGCCAAGGCCTCCTATATACATCTTCTACACCCAATTTCTATGGCAGCTATACTATATAGTTGTCCTATCAAACTTGGTGGAATTATGTGAAAGCATAGAAAACTTATAAATACGAGGTTTGGGGACGCTTACGTAGAAGACTAAAAAAAAGTTTTTCTCACTAAAACAACATTTTCGATCGATGGTTCCTATGCCAGCTATATGCTATAGTCATCCAATCTGGCCGGTTCCGACAAATGTGCAGCGTACAGTCGACGGCAGAAGTATTTTGACAAAAAAAAATTAATGAATAAACCGTTATATCTTTTTAACCAAAAAAATTTTTATCGGATGCTGGTGTAAAAGTAAGCTCTCAATAAAACATAAGATGTACACAATGAGTGCGTTCACCAGCATAAATCGATGACAAAAAATCGACTATTTTTATTAGATTGTGCTGGTGAACAGGCATGATGTGCAAACATGATTGCTAATTTTCGTGATTGTGTTAGATGTGAATACATCAAAGAAATAGTTTGTTAGAATTGCTTGATTGTGATTTGTTATCGATAGCACACAGCTGTCAGTTGTAAACAAACAAGAAATTTAATGAAGACAAAAACAAAATGAATGTGGAAACTTCTTTGTTTTTAATTAATGAATTGGCAGAGGACGTGGTCTCGCAAGTAGCTCACGGAAATTTGTGCAAGGCTCTGAAGGCTCTACTGGTTGTTGCGGAGGAGGAGGAAAGCTTGAAAAGCCGCCTATTCAAAACGAAGCAGCCTCGCGTGCGCTCCGAGTTGTTCTTTAAAGTGACAGTACAAAATTACCGAATGGACAAATTCAAGGATTATTTCATGATGTCCCGTGCATCGTTAAGGACTCTCAGCTCATTGCCCATTAAATACTTTATTAAAATGAACATCTGCAGACCCTTCTTTGCGTTGCCCTGGATGAACTAATAGCGAAAGTAACTCTTAATAAAACCCAGCGTTATGTGATTTGGCTGCTGGGAAAACACAGGAGTTCTTCATATTACTAAATGACCACTTTGAAATAGGAAAAAGATCTGGCCATCAGATATTCGAGTTTGTTGAGTTCTCGCCGGGACTACAACAAATATTAAATGGCTAACAAAGTTTTGAGGAAAATCAAGGGGATTCTAGGAGCAGTTGCTGCTATTGACGACGATTATATAAATTTAACAGTCTGTTCTAAATTTTATTTAGCTATTAGTTGCCAAAAATTCAAAACTTCCCCCAACAAAAATATATCGATGACTCTGTTGCCTGAAAGTTCTATCAAATACGTTCACCAGCAGCCAAACACTTTTTTTTTGATTGATAATTTATGTTAGATGATTGGTGTGTGCTGGTGAACGCGCTCAATCAGCTGCTTGGGATGGCAAATATAAATCAAAATGTTAAAATTCGGGTGACCATAAGTATTTTGACAAGATTTTAAAATAGATTTATTCTCAGCACAGGACCTCAAATTCTTAAAAAATTATTGATTGTAGACTAGGTCTTCACGCTGAACCCAAATCAGCTTTGAGAAATTCTATATCTCTAAGGGATTAACTGTAAATTGGACATAAATATGCAAAAAATGGCTAATTTGACAATATTCCCTGGACCCTTTATGCTAGAAACCCAAACATTTTTTACAAATTTGATATGTCAAGCAGGGCTTAATCCCGAAACGAATTTCGGTTCCGGTACCGGTTCCGCTACGTCCCGAAATAAATGATTCGGTTAAAGGTTCTATTTCGGTTTTCAATTAATTTCGGTTTCGACACGGTACCCGGATTTTTATTTCGGTATACCGGTACGTACCGGAAAAAGAACTACTTATTTTTAATATCGGAAAATAAAACTTTGAGATAAATCTTAATCATTTTATTCCTGTGTAATAAAACGAATCAAAATTCAGCACAAAATTAATGGTTTCACATTTAAAGTAAAATTATATAGACTTTTTCATATTTCGTATTTTTTTCGTAGTTAACACTACTCATATATTAGCTTTCGAATTTAACTTTGAATTTTATACGTCCACGTCTTATTTAACTAATATAGCATTCTAGTGATTTGCTCGCAAGAACATAATTGCATTCAAAGTGGATGAGTCCATTCAACTTCTTAGCGGATTTCTTATTAATTTTTTGCCAGAGAATAAGCGTTCCACGCTAACCTGCGTAGCTGAAACAGAAAGCATGCTCATACAAAGCTCATACAATTCTGGAAACTTTGTGCAGTATTCTAACGAGTTAAGAATGTTTTCATGGTTTCAAACACGGTTAAGTGCTAGAAAAGTCTTAATGGTATCCAGTAGCTGTTTTGCTAGAGAGGACGAATTTTTTTATATTTATTTTGAATTTGCAGTGTATCTAAATGGAATAAAAATCACCGAAAGCAAGATTTTCGGCTGAAGTTTGGTTGTGGCCACCTCCGCTGGTTCTAATATGCGTACAATTTCGCGAACTGAGTCCCACACTTTCCGGTGCAGAAGAAACTCATCATCTGCAGCCGCAAAACTAGAGCAAATGTTGGAGATGTCTTCCGCCAGCAAATATTTTAGCATCCTGTAGGTTGAGCTCCAACTCGTGATCAAATCTACGATGCGCTCTGCCAAGGGAAAAAAAAACCGAAGCTGTACCGGTACCAACGTTTTGGTTTCGTCCCGGTGCTATCGGTTTTATTAATAACGGTAAACGGTTTTCGGTTCTCACCAAAAAACTTTGTATGGGTTCCGGTTCCGGTACTTGATTTGAAACGGTTTATTTCGGTTAGCGGTTCCGGTACCGGTTCCGGTATTAATCCCAGATGTCAAGTTGTAGTACTTATTTTTATCTGTAAAATGTAGTATATACTTTATTCATTTCATAAGATATAAGTTCGTGATCGATCTGCAAAGAATGGCCGATTTGTAAGCATATTTAAATTTTTTGAATTTTTTTTATTTGAATGAAAAGCACAAAAAATTTAAATTTGCATGCAAATCGGCCATAGTTTGCAGACCGAATACGAACTTATATCTTATGAAATGAATTAAGGATAAACTACATTTCCAGATATAAATAAGTACCATAACTTGACTAAACAAAATTTTAGAAAAATCTGGTTTCCTAGCATATAGGGTTTATATTTTCTAACCCTCTTTTGGGATTTATCGAGCTGAAATTTTGCACAGAGTCTTCTTTTTACTGCACGCTGCTAATATGTCGGAACCGACCTGATCGGATGACTACTTCTTGTAGCTGCCATAGAAATGTTCTGTCGGAAAATGTGTTTTAGTGAGAAAAACTTTTTTGTTTTCATTATTAGCGCTCGTAAACTCGGTCATTGTTAATATTATATTATACAATATGTTTTTAAGCTGATTTGCGAAATTTGGTCGAAATCGTTAACCGATGAAGCAAACTTTTTGAAATGTATTACCACTTCGGCACAGACGAAATTAGCTTTGCTTCTCGTTTTTTATCCATACCGAAAAATTAATAATTTTGATAATGTTTGTTTTTTTTATATTATATTTTAATAAAAAGATAATTCATTTTATTTGTTTAAAATTTGTGGACTGGGCCCACAAACTTTTGAATTGTTCGTAATATTCAGTTTATTTTATTTGTTCGAAAGTCGACTGTACGCGTTGAGATTCACAAATCAACTAAACAACATAAAGCAATTTGGAATCAGGATCATGTGATAGATAGTTCCAAAGCAATATAGATAATTTATATATTTGATTATTGAATTTAGTCCAATGAATCTTTTGCTTATAAATCTCAACAGTTCCCAATCCGAGGATTCCGATGATCCCAACCGATGTGCCTTTTGATTTTAAGCGTGTTAAATTTCCGATACGTATTGCATTCACCATAACGATTAAGAAATTAAAGGCCAATCCTTTAGTGTTTGTGGTCTGAATTTAGAAAAAGCATGTTTTTCTCTTGGTCAATTGTACGTGGCATGTTCACGTGTCGGCAAACCACCCGCTTTATTTGTTCTGGCGCCTGATAACAAAACGAAAAATGACGTATATCACAAGGTTCTTCACTGTAGAGAATCAACACAAGTGTAACCTATGCAGCAAAATACATAATTTCAACAAAGCAAATGTCTTGCCGTCACGGCACTTTCTTTAAATATATTATCTTAGTATCCTAATTATACTTATGAACTATCGAACTTAACAAATTTAAAGCATTCATTTTAATAAGGGAATCAAACCGGAACCGTATACCCAGAAGAACCGATTAAACCGATGGCTTAGCAAAACTTTTGTATTGTGATATAATAAAAAGCCTAGACCAGGCGAGCCCTAGGCAAAATAGCAGCCTACCTCCCGTCGAACCGACAGAAAGTCGCAGCCTGCTAACGTGCAACACGAAAACGCAAAGGAAAAACGTAAAGTAATCTTAACTATGTGCTAAATAAGTTGAAATAGTTTTTTTTAAAGCAGGAAGAGAAGTTTCAGAGTCATTAGTTTATTGTAGTAGTACAACGATTCAGTGATAAGGAGATATAATAGCGAGTCAGTCTAAAAGGAACGTTGAGGTTAATTTTCGACCAGCGCTTAACAAATTTTCACAAAAAAGTTTAATGGCATGAATGAAATAACAAAATAAAGAAGATGTCCTTAAAAGGTGGACAGAAAACTAGAACAAAGTTTCTTCAATTGTATGAATGCCTTTGAGAGGAGACAGTAAGCGTAAAACGTAAATTTTCCAGGGTGTAATTATTATATCTGCGCTAAGAAATCCCATCGGAAATCCAATGACCGATCTTTCTTTATATTTAACAGGTTTATACCGGTACGTACCGGTATACCGAAATACAAATACAGGTACCAATACAGAACCGAATACCGAAATAGCGTTAGTACCAAAACAGAACCTTTTACCGAAACATACGTTTCGGTAGGTACCAGAACCGGAACCGGTACCGAAATACGATTCGGTTTGATTCTCTGATTATAATACGTTATTTTAAATTCATACTTCCAGTTTAGCTATAAGGTATCACTACATTCATTGACTGTTAGGCCGTACAAAGTTCGTCGGGCCGGCTAGTAAATAAATAAAAAATTAAAGGGGGAATTGGTAGCTTAAAACCTTCCGTGGGCCATAAAATATTTAAATATTTGGTTTTGTCTTTCCATTAAATTCAATATAAAATATACTGCATATTATTAGCTAAGAAGTAAAAAATATTTCTTTTTGGTGTATTCTTCTCTGCCGTCATCGCAAGTTCCTGCCTTCTGAAGCTGTTATTTTACTGGTCTGGGGTTCTCATATGTGTTATTTGACTATGAATTCATAGCTAAGTATGGTTTTTTTAGCCAACTTTTAAAAAAAATAACAACTTAATTGAAAATTGAGTTCATTTTTTTTTTCTGGAGTATATATAGAAATGTATAAAAGAACCTAGTATATTTTTAAACAGTTCAGTGCGTTTTTTTTAAATAGCAGTCTAGCAGTCCTAGTCCACTTATTCATCATAGTGAATTAATTGATGTGGGTTTGAATGTTGATGCTACTGCAGAACAAAAATCAACTTGTAGCCAGCAAGTCGTATGACAAATGCTCTGAGATATATGCGGAATCTAATTATGCGAAATATAGCTTCTAAGCGTGAATTCAGTATAATTGGTGAACAAATGTGGTACAGCTTGTGGGCCGTTAACATTTTTGAGCCTGATTGGCTCGTCCTGGTTCCCCTCATTCCTTGAAGGTGACTATGGAATGAAACGTGTGGCAAAACCTACAGACTTTTATAACAAAAAATTCCCGGGGGGAAATATTTTCCAAAGTTTTGGGCTTACGAGGATATAGTAGACAACTCTGATGCTGTGCAATCAGTATTCATTTCCATTATAAGCTATAATTGATTTGAGTACAGCGTCAAAAAATACATATGTAAATTTTGATATCTTCACTGCTGCAAAAGCTTGTACACCTGTATTATTGATCTTGTTAAAATTTATTTGTCTAGTATTTTTGGGATAAAAAAAGTATCGCAGAATGAAAAATAATTATTATTCGATGTATAAACTTATTAGTATGTGGTATTATGTTATAATAAGTGAAATATTGTTTTGTAAGTAGTGGACTCACCTCCTTGATCATCAAGGGCTACAAGTGTACGTATTCCTGCTTCCTTGCTCTGGTGTGCGGCAAATTGGAATGTAAATAATTTGTAAAAGTGTATAAGTATGTGTTAATTTTGTATAAGTTGTATAAAATAAGAAATAAGTATGTTCCAGCATTGTTAAAAACTATTTAATTTAATAGAATAATGGTTTTCGTTACGAATCAATTGAATTGAATTCCATATCAACACAGCAACAACATCAACATATGCAATATTAGGTTGAATATAGGACTTTTCCTCTAATCAGACCTGCACACGGAGCAGGTTTATAAGTTCATGGTTCATAGTTGCAGGTTCGATTCAGGTGTCTTTTTTTCTGATTCCTAATAGTGTGGAGTTCAAATAACAAAATTGAAAATATGTAGTGTATTTCGGTTGTTAAGCTTTGCGAGAGGAAATAGTTCGCTCTCAAAGAGTCATTCACAATTTGAAGGATCAAAAATGCAGCAGTAAAATACCCAAAGCTAATGGATTTTGATTTAGAAGAAATTAAACAAAATGTAAGGTTAGGCTACGATAGTAGAAAAAGCAGTGAAGCTTCTTCACTTAGACCAATAAAATAATTTTACTTTTAGACAGACCCACCGGTCATCCCTTATAAACCACTTAGAAAGTAGCACAAACTTGAGCAGCAAAGCAACCTCTATTTCAGAAACTGCTGAAATGTCAGGTGGGAAAGGCTGTCCTAGGACTACGACACGTCTTTGTTTGATAAATTCCAGAGCTGCTCATACAATGTAGTGTGACCAGGCAACAGACAGAAATCAGCTGCTGTGTGTTTAAAAAATAAGCGGGCTAGTTCAAATTAAATAAAAGAGTGTATAAAATTGAAAATGGAAGTCACTAGGGGAAATTCAGTTATCTGTGTTAACGCCATGGTCTATTTCACGGAAGCATTTTGTGTGGGGCGGTAGAAGCCGTGCCCTTTATTTTGGGCTGCGGGAGCAGAACTTAGCCACTTAGACATACTGCTATGACGACAACACAAAACACATCGGGAGATTAAAATGGCTGGGCCGCATATTAAACCAGCAATAAGCAATATTCATAGCCATAGCCAGCTTCATAGACTGGAGGCGGATCATACTCGCCGGGCGTATTAGAGGAGGATGAACTGGGTGAATACGGATTTAAAGGTGGCCAAAACAGTAGCAACGGAAGCGACCACAGTAAGATGAAGGAGCCACTACTATAATGGGCTGTGAAGACTTCAGCTTAGGGCTGCTTGGCCGTTAGCTGTAGGGTTGTTCCGTGGGCTGGAGGAAGCGAAGGTTTAGACTCGGGTGGAATGCATACATTGGGCAAATGGCATGCCGGGAGAAGCATACAGAGAAGATTCTCAGCCACAAGTGATGCAGCTGCGGGTATCGAAATGCTTTTTGTTAGTCAAATCCCATAAAATGGATTGAGACTCGACCGCTTTGATTAACACCGCTTGTTCGTCCTCCGTAAAGTTCTCCAAAAGACTTTTGTATGGTTTTTTTTGTTTTTTTTTGCATCCATTTTTTTAATTGCGGTCACGAAATCTGACAGTTATCAAAGAAGTTTCATAATTTGCAGACCCCCTTCGACAATTTACCAGCTGTTTTCAAAAAAACGAGTTGGCCGGTCCACGCAAATTGTCATAGCGAATTGTTGGTTGCTCCGTACTCACTCTGACAATGCGCTCTGAGAATTTTCGTGAGCGGATTTCCTGAGCTTTGTAATAAGATGGGCTCCGCAAAAATTGTCAGCGTCTCCGTACAACGCTTATATTAAAATTAAAAGTGGGCCAAGTAAGCCAGAGATTTCACTGGTGTGAATTGATCTCCAGCGGTTCGTGGCCATTCTATAGTTAGTGTTGAGCTATTAAGCTTTTTCAATAGCTATTTAAATGCGAGAAATTTTGTCCAAATAAATTTAACACAAAATTGTGTTCTTTCAAAATAAAAATGTTGATTTATTTGCCACACTGGGCCGATTTCAGATGAAACGAATATAAAGCAGGCTGCCCGACTTGGCCGGGATTAAGCGATTTACACTTGTTTAATAGACTGCGATTTAAAAAGGCATGCGAATCCGAAATTATCCGTGCCGTTACAGCAAAGTGAATCGAGATGCGGAGGCGAGTCAGAACAACTGATGTCTAGTAGACCAAAATCAAGACTGACTTATGCAAACACATTGCACTTGAGCTGAAGGCCAAGAGCAAGCAAATTAGAAGACTTTAACAGAGCAAGAGAGGGGAAGAGTGCGCATTATCAAAAAACACAGTAGGTGAGAGGAAGTTACGTTATTCGCGCCTTTGCTGACACAGAGCAACATAGTTGTAGAAAGAATTTAATTTGAAGATTTAGGCTGCTGCTCTGTTGGTTAGGTGATCAAACATTCTCCCACCGTTGCAAGACAAGGGCTTTCAACATCATCCTGCTTTGGCTGCACGCAAAGCTTGCGCACAGCTCTTCTTATAAGTCCAGTAGGAGTCCTTAGAACCGCGACCCGCGGCACATTGTCAGCTCCGATGATGAGCTCGACAACTCGAGATAGATGGCACTTAAGAGGAGGCAAGTTTTTGTCCTTGACCAGGACAACATCATTGACGCATACACAAGGTTGAGGTATTCGCCATTTAGAACGCTGCTGAAGAAGCGTCAAATACTCTTCACGTCAACGTGCCCGAAAAATCTGCTGATAGTACGTCATGAGTTGCCACCGATCCAGCCTGTTGAAGTTCAGCTTTGTTACGTCAGGTTCAGGAAAAAACGTCAGCGGCACGGTGTTTAGGAAGTGCGATGGCGTCAACACATCAAGATCGGCTGGATGCTCTGAATTTGGAAAAAGAGGTCTTGAATTGCCCCAATGTGGCAGATAAGCGTGAGCAGTTCATCGAATGGAAGAAGAGATGGTCCGACCGACCGATAGAAATGATGCTTAGCCGTCTTTACTGCTGCCTCCCAAAGTCCACCGAAGCAGAAGTGTGGAGATCGAGGTGGGATGAATTGCCATTCGATGTCATCAGCAAAACTCCTGGACAGCATTGATATGGGCATCGCTTAGAAAAAGACGCTTGAGTTCAGCTATCTCATTTCTGGCTCTCGCTATGTTGGTAGCATTGTCCGACCAAATGCGAGCAGGCTTGCAACGAGGCAGCACCAATCATCTCAAAGCGTTCAGAAAAGCTGCTGCGGATAAGTCCGGGACTAGCACGAGATGCGCTGCCTTTGTTGCGAAGCAAATGAAAATGCAAACGTAGCACTTCAAGGAGGCCCGGCTTCGAATCTCACTCTTGAAATAGAATCGCCCACAGAAATCCACTCCAGTGACCATAAAAGTGTGTGAGCCGCTCACACGATCCTCAGGAAGGGCTGCTATGATGGTTTCAGCAAAGCTTGGCTTTGCTCGAAAGCAGGTGATACACTTGCTTGCAGCACTTACGACGGTTTTACGACCCCCAATGGGCAAGTATTGCAGTAGCATCTGCGCCAATAGCGACCGTGGCCCAGCATGTACGTTGCGTTTCTGAAAATACATTATAAGTGGATGCTTTGAAAAGTAAAAGCATTTGAGTGCCCATTCGCAAGCAATCAATTGTGAGATTGGGATGCCTACTGCGATGTCGAAATTTTTAGATATAGGCAAAGACTCTTCTCAATTTCTTGACGCAATTAGCAAATTTGCAACCATGGATAAGATCAACGCGTCCAGCGACTCCAACGAGGACCTTCTTTCGCAATTCAGGAAGCGGTTACTAGGCAAGACTTGACGATGGCCACTCACTTTTCCTTTTGGCCAAAATATCGAGGCCATGAATCCAAAACGATGAATTTATGAATTTACTGGGAAGCGCCCCTCGAGAAAAAATGTCCTTGGGAACGTGGCGCCAATCCATGCCCGTTGTCAGTTCCTGGATTAAAGAAATTCGACTAGCAGTGAATATTTGAAATCGAGAAGGTTCATCACGAATCCAAGCCAAACGCAGAATCTGACCAACAGTAGAATGGACAAGAGAATAGGTTTATTTTAGCTATTTCCCGAATCAGTTGAGAGAGGATTACAGCATCGCAGAGCTCCAGTTTGGGTGCTGTCAGAGTCTTCAGGGGAGCCACTCGAGACTTAGCGCATAAAAGATGCACTTCACGCTTCCCCTCTGCCATGGATACGACGTAAATGCATCCACCGTAGGCGTCTATGCTGGCAACGCTGAAGCCATGCACTTCTATAACACCTTGAGGAATGATGGCCAATCGATGTACTTCAAATTGTGACGCATGACTAATATCAGCGCACAAAGTAATCCAAGTCGAGTTCAGCGATGCTGGTAGACTTTTGTCCCAATTTAGTTTGTCTCTCCAAATGTCCCGAAAAAGATCATGGCTTTGGCTATCACAGGACCAATGAGACCAAGCGGATCATAGAAACGAGCGATCGAAGAGAGGACTGATCGCTTGGTTGGGTTTTCAGGCATGTACATTGATGCAAATGAGATTAGAAGCTTATCTGAGGACAGATCCCAGGCTAAACCAACCGTTTTAGTGATGTCGCTTCCTTCCGGAATTTGCTGGAGTACGCCATCATCATTCGAGCACCACTTTCATAACTTGAAATTTCCTTTTTTCAACAGTTCGGTTTTTTGGTGCATGATTTCGAGAACTTCTTGGGCTGAGTTGCCCCCCGAAACGAGATCGTCTACGTAGAAATGACGCTACAGTATTTCCGCTCCAATGGAAAACGTCTCTTTCTCATCCATCGCCAACTGATGCATGGTCCGAACAGCTAGGAAAGAGGCTGGCTTCGTGCTATAAGCGACAGTGTCGAGTTTATATACTTGCACATCTTCAGAAGAAGAATCGCGCCATAGTATACACTGAAAATAGCTATCCGGTTCTGCCATCCTTACACACCCATACATTTTCCCAATATCTCCAGTGAGAGCGATCAAAAGGGTTCGAAACTGCAACAGTGTGTTGAATAGTTTGGGCTGTATAGTAGGGCCAGCCATTAACACCTCATTCAACGAGTAACCAGAGCTCGAAACTGCAGAGCCATCAAAAACAACTCTAAGCTGAGTAGTTTTACTATCCTCCTTGAATACGCAATGATGAGGCAGAAAATACTTGCATAGGCTCAGCGAACTTGAGTCAACGAAAGACAAGTGGTTCAACGCTAAATACTCTTTAATGAAAGCTGCATACTGGCTTTTAAGCTGTGGGCTACGATCTAGTTTGCGCTCCAAGTTTAGATAACGTCAGTAGGCCTGCTGATAGGAGTCTCCAAGTAGACCTACGCTTTGTTTTACCGGCAGTCTAACTGAATATTCGCCATTGGACAATCGAGAAAAGTTTTCAATAAAATGGGCTTCACAATCAAACTCCTCCTTGGTGGACTTGCTGACAGAATCAGAACAGCTTTCCACTTCCCAGAAACGCCGCACTATTTCATCAACCTTAGAGTCTGAATCGGCTTCTGAGGATGGCAATAATTGAGTGATGAGTGCAGCTGCCCTGCGCGAATGAGCACCGCCTCAAGTGACAATCCATCCAAGTTGAGTTTTGTGGAGAAGAGGAAGACCAGGATCCAATTTAATCTGGCCAACGCAGAGGAGTTCAAAAAAGAGACCAGCGCCAATGAGCATGTCAATTTGTTGAGACCTGTTGAACGCAGGATCAGCCAATCTTATATTTGAGGGTATATTCCATCGATCAATATCCACTGAGTAGTTAGGCTGATTTTCAGTAATAGAAGGAGCGACAAATGCAACGATGCTAGTGGAATAATAGGAAGTTTGTGAATGCAACTTTAGGTTAACCGAATAACCCTCTGAAGCGAAACTTGAATCTCCTTAACCAGAGATAGAGGCGGAAGCTTTGGTTTTCCGAAGTTGTAACTGATGAGCTAAACGAGATGTAATGATGTGCACCTGCGATCCAGAGTCCAGCAGGGCGCGGCAGGGAACCAAAGTACCAGAGCGATTCCTTACGTTAATAACAGCAGTTGCCAGGAGCACAGCGTCAGGACTGAGATTCTGGGCGACAAATGCTAATGATGCTTGGGCAACTTGTGCATTGATTGGAGCAGATTGGGCGATTTGTGATTGCGAGGCCCCGGCAAGTGCTTCAAAATGAAGCAAGTTGTGATGCTTGACACCACACAATCGGCACGATCCAGAGCTACATGCTTTCATTTGATACAAAGGGACAACCTTTTGGCTTCTAGGATGCGCAGCTGGGGTGATAAGTTACCGAATCAAGAACAATTGTATGTGTAATAGCCTGAAGTGTCACAGAAAACGCAGTCTTTTGCTTTAGCGTTAGTAGCTACAAGGGATTTTCTACAATTGTTAGATGTTTTGCTACTCTTTCCCACCTGAGGGC
Organism: Lordiphosa magnipectinata; assembly: GCA_037044535.1. Lineage (NCBI taxonomy): Eukaryota > Metazoa > Arthropoda > Insecta > Diptera > Drosophilidae > Lordiphosa > Lordiphosa magnipectinata. Next base: position 635,414 of record JBAMBO010001825.1, read on the forward strand.
TAGGCCATGGCATGTTCCACATTTTAAAGCTTCAGACATCGCTGCTCCAAGAATGTTGTGAACTGTCTCTTCCCATCTGGTCTGTGTTATACAATCCACCTTCTGCAGCAGACTATGCACGATGATGCACCTAGCAATCTGCTCCACACTGTCCATGCCCTACAATGCGTGGATGTTGGCGTTGACGGTGTCTGACTGTGCTCGAAGTTTCACAGCTGATGGCGTATCGACCCGCTCCAAACCCAAAATCTCAGTGACGTGTGTCTAGAATATAAGACATTTGTTATTTAAGCGTTTATTCAGCAAGTTTATAGCTATAGGATAGTTAGCATCGGTAAGTTTCAACGACGAAATTGTCTCTAATGCAGATGCGGTAAATCAGGATCCTTGTGGATGATTGCGGAAAACATTTACTAGAAGTCCGCATACTTTGTGTAACCACCTCTAAATTCGGGTAGTGAAGTAAAAGTAAAATTGGCTCAAACAGCACCTCCAGGAGGGCCAGGGCCAAGCTTCTCTCAATCTACAGGTCTACAGGACCTACAGTTTAACGCCGAATCCGAACGGCAATAGTTAGAGAATTTGCTTTTTCATGGCTAGTTACTTCATAGCTGGCGCCAGTATCTGGTGAAGGTGATCGGGTGTGTAAAAGCTTTTTATAAAGAAAGAAAAAACTTTTTCTATTAGATGGTCCGAGGCGGGATCGAACCCACAACCTCCCGCACCAGCCGCCACACATACGACTGGTACGCCACGCCCGACCATTCGGGTAGTTTAAGTTCAGGTAAACGAGGTCGTTTCTGGACAATGACAGTCTGAGCCTCTCAGGTAGATTCGTTGCGCATTGTTGAAGAATGAGGATCGGCAACCTGACGCTTATTTATTTCACGGCGCAAACGAGTTTCTTTAGAACGGCGGTCTCATCAAAACTCTCCCTCAAATCACTGCCGATCCAATCGAAATCAAGTTCCGTCGGGGTCACCAAATGTTGAGCTATTGAGCTTTTTTAATAGCTATTTAAATGCGAGAAATTTTGTCCAAATAAATTTAACACCAAATTGTGTTTTTTTCAAAATAAAAATGTTGATTTATTTGCCACACTGGGCCGATTTCAGATGAAACGAATATTAAGCAGGCTGCCCGACTTGGCCGTGCTTAAGCTATTTACACTTGTTTAATAGACTGCGATTAAATAGGCAGGCGAATCCGAAATGATCCGTGACGTTACAACAAAGTGAATCGAAATGCGGAGGCGAGTCAGAACAACTGATGCCTAGTAGACCAAAATCAAGACTGACTTATGCAAACACGTTGCACTTGAGCTGAAGGCAGAGCAAGAGAGGGGAAGAGAGCGCATTATCAAAAAACAGTAGGTGAGAGGAAGTTACGTTATTTGCGGATTTGCTCACACAGAGCAACATAGTTGTAGAAAGAATTTAATATGAAGATTTAGGCTGCTGCTCCTCTGTTGGTTGGGTGACCAAACAGGTAGTTTCCCATATTTTTAGTTAACATGTCGCGAAAGGTACAGCTATAGTACTCTTAACCAGTAATAACGGTATTAGTAAATTGTAGCTCAAGCCTCTCATATAATATGTTTGGGAAAATAATTCATTAAATTAAAATGTCCCGCCCATCGAATATGTAAGGCAAACGAAGGGTCATATTTGGCAAGTTCTCCCACCCCCATATCAATTGAAAATACACGCGTATGTGGGTGAGCTTGTGTTTAGTTTTGTGTTGAATTTGCAATTGATATGGGGGTGGGAGAACTTGCTTATGATGTGTGAATTCTTGTGTGTGATGTGTGTGTTCAAATGTATGTATGGATGTCCGTCGGAGTCCCTGGATGCAATTGATTTCAGCGACACTCTTGCCATCTAGACTGTGAGTTGATCCAGCGACGCTCTGGCTGCAGTCTCAAACATCCAGTGGAGTGATGGTAAATCGCAGTCGCTTCAGATTGGTAAATTAATCCTCGGTTTTACCCGTGTTAAGTGAAAAAAGGTTACTGGCGTAGGACTCCAATAGGCATAGGCAGTGCCTATTAGACACGTCACCTGTGTATTGGTACCCACGACGCGGAGCAGATCTGGCAGAGGGAGTTGGGGGACCGCCTGTCCAGTGTTTCCATCCATCATTTGTGGGTGTGTGTGCCACGGAGTTGTGTGTGTCTGCTGGTGCGGGAGGTGTGAAAAGTTTTTTTCCTTAAAAACACATCCGGTCCATGAAAAAGCTTCTCAAACTTTGCCGATCGAATTCGGCTTTCAACTGTGGGTCCCTGTGGGGATTTTGAGCGAGGTTCTTTTTATGGTTGACGATAAGATGCTGGTGGTCCGCCACTTCAACCAGGAAATGAAGAAAATGCTTAAGCGAATGAAGGGAATCCATTAGGAAGTCTATGCGCAATTTCAACAGGAACGAAGGTGTGTCAATCAGAAATAGCAGTGCAAACGTCACCCACAGCAGAGAAAAGCCACTGTGTGTTTACTCAGAGAGCGTCGCAAAAGTCGCCTGTAATTACCCAAGTCAGTGCGAAAATCGCTAAACAGAAGCTGGAAGTCGTGACGCAGCCCCAGTCCCAGACCCCGATGGCCGATTCCGAGAGTAGCAATGCTGTGGATGGCCACAGAGTACCGAAACTGACGGCAAGGAAGGTGAACGACGATTGTGCGATAGGACCAAAGTCGACGTCGGAAGAAACCCAAACCAAGGCACTGGTCAGAGAGTATACAACCGGATGCGCTTATAGTCCGCCCTGAAGGAGAGATTACATATAGCGAAATCCTGACTATGGTTACACGCCGCCAGGACGACAAGCTGAGTGGTGTGGGTGACTGTAAGTCTGTCTGCTTATTGAACTAAGTGGAGCAGGTCTGAAGAAAACTTAAGACCTAAGGGAGGAGGTCCAACAGGTTCTTGGAGAAAATTCTGAAGCACGAGCCCTTATACCGGAGGTTCCTTTGAAAATCAGAGACTTGAACGAACTGGTTACAGCGGAAGTTATGTTGGACTCGCTCACTGCTCAAACTTGTGTGGGTAAGGAGTCAAGCTCTATAAAAACCCTCAGAGCTTCTTTAGCCGGGACCCAGACTGCTTTTGTGCCGGTGCCCAGCGAGTATAAGAATCAGCTCGAAAATCTTGACTCGCCACAAAGCCGACACTTGCAAGAATACCCCAACATGTTTCCTGTGCTGAGTCAAAGGCATGACAGCGGTGAATCACCAAGCAGGCTCTAATGGATCTTATAGGCTGCTGAATCACTGTGTTGTGCAGGACCTTCTTGCGCAAACTGTGCACGAGCTCAACATAGATCTGGCCGTAATAGCGAGCCGCACAGACAATACTTCGTTGGTGATTGGGCATCTGTCCATTCCGGCAATGCTGCGATTTGGCTGTGTGGAAGCAAATCTCTGGACATACAAAAGGTATTGGCTGCGGATGGCTTCGTCAGAGCAAAAGTAGGAGGCTTATGGGTGTACAGATGCCATCTGGCTCCTAGCTTGGGGCTTACCAAACTTGAAGATATCCTTGACGACATGGTACGTGATGTCAGAGACCGCCGCAGAGGCGCTGTAGCTGGCGACTTCAACGCTTGGGCCGAAGAATGGGGGAGTTGCAGAACCAATTCCTGGGTACGCTCTCTTCTAGAAACGTTTGCGGTGCTCCACGTGTCCCTTCTAAACTTCGGCTTGCAGAACATGTTCAGCAGAGGCGGTATCGGGTCTGAGATCGACTTGACCTTTATTAGTAGCTCTCTGTGTGATGTGATGGAAAACAGGGAGTCTACCAAAGAAAGCTCTGACTCACCGAGTTTACCCTGTTTTGCAGGATAGCTAAGCTAAGATTCAAATTCAAGAGTCAGCATTTTATTCGAAATCATCTCTGAACAACTTCGATATACTCGTTACTCAGGGGAAAAATGTTTGTTAGCCTTCCTGTGTTCCTTAAGGGGGAGAGCCTAAAAGTGTGCAACATTTTTTGACTTGGCTATTTATTATCCGACCTTTATGAAAATTTATGGGGCTATAGATATTGCAAATATCAATTAAAGTTTCAAATTTGAGATCGATATATTAAAAATAGGGGACTTATTCAACATTGTTTATTGTAGGGGCGGCAGGGGCCGTGGCAAAAATTTGAAACAAACTTGATCTGCCTGCAGACAATTTACAATAGACAAAGTCTACATATCAAATTTGGTTACTCTTGCTCTTTTAGTCTGAGATCTAGGTGTTCATACAGGCAGTGCTGATCAAGAATATATATACTTTACATGGTCGGAAATGTTTCCTTGTGCCTGTTACATACATTTGCAAGACTTAAGTATACCCTTTTAACTCTACGAGTAACGGGAATAAATATAGTCTATTTCTGCAAACCATCTCATGAGCCTCTTTATGGTTGCACATAACTTTTGCTCTTGAGTCGCATTGGTGTTCCCAAGCGATTTTGTAATTGCAGGCGTGAGGAGGGAGTTGTTTTCTGATTGTGGACCAGGCAAAGACCGCTTATGATTTGGAAGAGATACCAATGAATCAGCTGTTCGGTCAACCAGCCTCCTTTGTGGTGTGGTGTGTTCCTGTTTTAAAGCTATGTAAAAACATAACGAGACCCCGAGCCAGCAAAAACTTAAAGGCTTGATTATCATAATGGTCGTTAAAACATACACATGAAGTTTATTTTAAAATTATAAATAAAACACAAAAAATGGAATTGAATGGTGGAATATTTATTTTGGGCTGAAATAACTATTTCTGACATTTACTTTTTAAAGATGATTTAATTCAAACGTTGACCACGTCTACGCCGTAAATGCTCCATTCGGATGCTTCAATTTTGTATCTCTCCAGCATTGTTTCGGGTATCTTGCGAATTACGAGAGTAATGTTGGCTTCCAATTCTTGCATCGTGGCTTTGCGTAACCCCACAAGAAAAAGTCCAGTGGTGTGATATCATATCATCTAGGCGGCCAATTGACAGGTCCGGAACGCTAAATAAGTTTCTCATCGATATGATTTCTCAATAAAGCCATTGTTTCGCACGCTGTGTGTGCCGTAGCACCGCCTTGCTAAAGCCAAATGTCGCTTACATCAAGGGCTTTAATTTCAGGTTACAAAAAGTCATTTATCATGGTGCAGAAGCGCTTGGCATTGACGGTTATGTTCTGTCCGGCCTCATTTTTAAAGAAATACGGACCGATGATTTCAGCAGCCCAAAAACCACTCGAGAATATTCGGGTTCCTCACCAGCCCAAATACGAAAATTTTCTTTGTTGACGTATCCACTTAGCCAGAAATGTGACCGTGTGTGTGTAGCAACGCTGGAGAGAGTGATCTAAAATTGGACTATCCGAATTATCTTTAAAAAGTAAATGCCAAAGATAGTTCTTTCAGCACATAATAACAACGTCCTATTCCATTTTTTGAGTTTTATTTGTTTTAAAAAAAAAACTGTTTAATGGATCACCCTTTACAAGCGATTCCGACCGAAATCAAACCCAATTTAGCAATCCCGTAGTTAACATATGATCATACACTCACATAAATATTATGAAAAATGTAAACTTCAGTTGTGATATGGTAACAACAAAATACTTAAGTAATTGAAAATCAATGTTTTCAGTCAAGTGACAGGTGAATCATTGGGTGCTCTAGCTCGACTCGACAAAATGGACTATAAGCCAAATAAAATCATAGTTCTCAAAAGCTACTACCCAATCTTCAATCCTGTTTGCATATCCATCAATTTTAGGAGTGAGCTGTAATTTATGCAAGATTTTTGTACATTTCTTAGGATGTTGCCGCTCTACTTGGAGTTTGTAGTTGCTTACACGAATCAACAAATAGCAATACGTGCCCCATGATGGGCGCCAAATACATAATAAACAGGAGGTATGACTTGTGTTAAATAAGACAGACGGACAAACGGACAGACGGACTATCGACTCGGCTGTTGATGCTGATCAAGAATTTATGTATATACATTGTGTGGTCGGAGATGGTTCACTCAATGCGTTACAAATATTTTGACAATTTTAATATACCCTCTGCAAGGGTATAAAAAAATAGGTTTATTACTTTTTCGCTGATTGTTTATTTTTAAGACTGGTGCAATAACTATTAAGTATATACACTTGTAGCACCAGGCAATTCCAACAAATAAATAAAATGAAAAATCTCCTTTACTGTTTCGAACTCCTCTGACCAGTTCGCTTCTTGCACATATACTGATAATATAGTGTACTGCACTGTTTTATGCGTAAGCTTAATTACTTTTATTCCGGCCTTCTGCTCCTGGGTATGCTTCAAACTCTTTCTTATTCCTAGCAGTATTTCTCCACTGGATAAACTTAAGCTATACTTCGCGATAGTACTCCAAGATGAGAGCGGACAGACAGAAAAGGGCAATCGACTGCGCTAAGGCAACACAATTCTCTACTATCGACAATGCGTATACATACATATTTCGGTTTTATTTTCATTATCAATTATACCAGCTATAAATAGACTTACCTCCTCGCAGAGAGAAAGCATTCGTCTTGTACTTTCCAACGACTGAAAGTAAAAAGAATCAAAGGTTAGTATATAAAAAAAGTTTCAATATAATGTTTTTGTTTTAATCGATTCTTAAATTTAACTGAAGCCATCTTATGCAGGCTCCAACTCGTTTGTTTTTTAGTTTTTTAATTGCACTATTATGGAATAAGCCAAGTTCTCTTTTCATTTTCGGGGGTGACACACACAAAGGTATAGTTATAAACTTCGTGCATAGTATAATGATCTAACTGCGACAACAGGGTTGCATCTGTCGCAGTTAACTTACACCATTTTAATACCCTTGTAGAGGGTATATTGAAATTGTCGAGATGTTTGTAACGCATAGAAGGAAGCATCTCCGACCACATAAAGTACACTGCTCGCCACTTGAATAGGACACCCTGTATGCTCTCTTTAAAACTGCTCGTAACTAGAAAACGAAATGTTAGAATAACGGTATTTTTTGCATATTATCTTTGTGCAAGCATTCTTCGCTCTTTCTGGTATATCCAAGTTTTGGAATAGAACCGTTATAAAGTTGTTTGCACTTTATGTGAGCAGATGTGTGTGAATAGAACATGCATTTTATTTGGTCGGTATCGTTGACACGTGCACACAAATTTTGGTTTACTTAAACTTTTTGCTTTAATTGAAGTGTGTATAAAATTAAAAAAAAATTAAAATGGGGCGTGGCACTTCATTATCTGAGTCGGAGAAAGGAAAAATCCCAGCTTACAAGGATTCTGGCCTTTCTATTGCCAAAATAGCAAAAAAAAAAGTCGACAGGAGCCGTCACGCTGTTGTTCGCTAGACTTTGTAAGGACCATAACGTTGTGTCACACACACCTGTAAATATATGTTTATTAATTATCCGGTTCGATCGACCAATTCCAATGGTTTCTTCTTCGTCGTTTGTGTCAATTTTGTATTTTTCTTTATTAAACAACAACTTAAACTAAAACTTAAACAATTTAGCTTTTGTGGCGGTCAGCCTTGTCTGTGGCGGTCAGCCTTAGTTTTTTCTTATTCTTTGCACTGTCTGTGCTCTTTGCACTGTCTGTGCTGCTTGAAGCCTTTTACTCGACTCGCGGTTTTGTGTTTTAACATCTACGATTCTAACTCGGCCGTCTTGAGATGGATATGTATTGATTACTTTGCCCATTGACCATGTGTTTCTTGGCAAGTTTGAATCCATAATTATTACAACGTCTTTTTCAGAGATCTTTCCTTGGTCTTTTGACCATTTCTTACTGCACAATAAATACTGGCGATAATCTTTTTTCCACTTCTGCCAAAACATATCTGCCATTTTTTGCGATGCCTTCCACATATTTAAAAGTTTCAAGTCTCTGTCAGTGGCATCTGAATAAAATGAGTCTCTGTAGTTTGGTCCGATTAAAATACTGTTGGGAGTTAAGGGTTCTGTATCATTTGAGTCCGAAGGAATGTACAAGAGAGGTCTACTATTTATCATGAACTCTATTTCGCAGAAAACTGTGTTTAACACGTATTCTTTTTTTTTTTTTTTTTTGTCCTGGAACGGAAAATTCGTTTATCTTTATCAATTTGGAACATAAGTCTTTCCATATTTCATGACAATCGTCTGTAATTAATTCGTCCCAACTAATCCCACTGTCCCAGATTAACTGTAACAGAATTTTATTGGCGATCAGTAAATTCGAGAGAAATCCAAGAGGATCGAAAATTGACATAGTGATCTTAAGTACTTCACGTTTGGTTGGTCGTTTCACCAAATTTAAGATATCCTCATGTGACCTTTTGAATTTTAAATTGAATGCAAAGTTGTCTTTTTTAAAATCCCACATCAGTCCTAAGATTCGTTCTTCTGTTTCATTTTTAATTTGTTTCGTGTCCATTAGTTTACTGTTTTCATTTAGTCTTGTCAAGACGTCATTTGAATTAGACACCCAGTTACACATATCGAACCCAGCTTGTTTGTGAATATATGTAACTTCATTTATCAACTTAACTGCCCTGTCTACGTCGGGCGCTCCTCCCAAGTAATCATCCATATAATGATTATTGACTACATCATTACTGGCTTTGGTAAATTTGTCTTTGAAATCTAAAGCATTTCGATTTCTTGTTTCTTGAGCTATGCTTGGGCTACATTTTGCACCAAAGAACAGAACCTGAATTTCATAAACGTCTGGTTCAGTGTCTCGAGTTGATCCTCTCCAAAGAATTCTTTGGGCATGTCTGTCTTCCTGACGGACTAGTATCTGTAGAAACATCTCCTTTATGTCCCCAACAAAAACTACGTTGTGTTCCCGAAAGTTCATTAATACGGAAACGAGTTGATTGTACAAATCTGGTCCTGTTAATAGAAAGTCGTTTAAGCAATATCCATGAGATTTGGATGCTGCATCAAATACGATCCGTAGCTTGTCTGGCTTGTTGCTATTAACTACACCGAAATGAGGAAGATAATGTGTCAAAGGCGTTTCAGGCGCTATCTCTGCTGGATTTAGTTTCCGCAAATATCCTTTAGATACGTACGAGTCTATCATTGCACGGTACTTTTCTCCGTATTCCCTGTCTTTATCAAACTTTCGCTCCAAATGAATCAGTCTGTTATATGCATTATTATAACTTTCTGGCAGTTTTTTCTGTTCACCTTTCCAAAAAAGGCCACATTCGAATCTATTTCCTTTCCTTTTTAGAGTGGAATCAAGTATTTCCAGACACTTTTTGTCGTCGAGGGAAATCGGATTGTCTTTTGAAGAGGTCAATTCATTTTCTAAGGCCGAGTAAGATTTCACAAGATCCTGTAAAACATTCAGGTCGTCTTTGTCATTTAATGTCTCGACACAATTTTTAATGTGAAATGAATAGTCGGATTGTCTTGAATGTCTTGATGAATCAACAATGCCATGAATCACCCAGCCTAATGAAGTCCTACTAGCAACTGGTCCCTGAAATGATTCGTATTTTAGTTTTTGAGTTACAATAACTGACCAATAATCCTGTCCAATTAGGAGTTTTGGTTGTGCACCTTCGTATGAAAGGTCACCAAATGGTTTTAAAAATGTCCATTTGTCAGTCAGATTGTTGATATTAAGGGTTTGAGTTGGTAGATTAAGACCAGAAATTGTTTTTACTTTCCTTAAAGTGAACGATTTTGAAGATTCACTTTTCCCTTTGACGCAAACACTAACCACTTTTGAATCATTCTGCTCGTGTACCTCATTATTTGTCCATTGCATTCTCAATGGACTTATAGGACCGTCTAATCCTAGTTCATCAGCTATATCTTGATCTAACAGAGATACTGTAGAAGCTTCATCCAAAAGAGCGTAAGTTTCTATTGTCTTCTGGGGTCCAATAATTGAAATAGGAATGACTTTGAGGAGTATCTTCTTGTCACATAAATTAATGTTACAATTGTTGTCAGTCTGTATTTGTGTATTCTCCTGTGTCTTTAAACTTTCCCTAATTTCGTTCGGTTTCTTGTCCTTATGCAATAATAGGTTATGCGTTTGAGAACAATTATTCATTTTGCAAGGCTTCTTTCGCTTGCAGTCTTTCATCAAATGGTTTTTGCCTAGACATGATATGCATAATCGATTTTTTGTAACATGTTGCCAGCGTCGATCAATGTCTAAATTCTTAAATTTGTCACAAAAGTTTATATAATGGTTTGTTTGTTTACAAAAATGGCAATATTTAGATCTGTTTTGCTCGTTAGAGTTCACCTGATTTGAAACAGTCAATGTTGTTTCTTTTGTCTTTATCTGTCCGAACCCTAGCATCTGTGCAGCTTTTGTTTTTTTGCTTAGCCATTTATGCAAAATAATTAGCTTTGGTTCTTTACTTTTTCTTTCTTGATAATACTGCATAAAAGCTAATCGTTGTGATAATGGAAATTTGTCTAATATATCCTCAAACAAGATAGGATTTCTAATATGATCTTTCTCTTCAAAGTTTTGTAGTGTACATATTAGATTTGTTAGCATGTCAAATAAACTTATAAGTTTTTCAATTTTGTCGTCTTTAATTGGTGGCTGATTTTTAATTTTATCAATTAAATGTCTGATAATGTGTGTTGGTTCACCAAATCGTTCTTTTAACGAGTTAATAATAACATTTACATTTTGTGGTAACAATAACAATGATTGAACATATTCTTTTGCTCTACCAGTCAATGCTTTTCTTAGTCGGTTTATGTTTTCATAGTCGGAAAAGTTACATATATCAGAACTATTTATAAACTCTGAATAAAATAATGGCCTTTCAAGGGGATCTCCAGAAAATACAGGTAGATCCTGTGCAATGGTTTGTCGGGCCATAAATGTCTGAATAATATTTTGGTTTACAACATTTTCTTGTACCTGATTGTTTTCATCTCTTTGTGGCTGTCTGCCAATCCACTCACGTGTTCGTCTTGCCGTTTGCAAATCGATGTCATCAGCATTCTCGTTGTCGTCACCATGTTCGTCAGGTTGCTCATCAGATTGGTCATCTTCCAGTTGTTCGATGTCAGATCGGTCGGTGTCTCCGTAGCCAGTGGTTTGTTCCTCCAATTCAGCTTTTTTCAGTTGTCGCTGCATTTCATTCTGCTTTTGCTACATTTCATTCTGCTTTTGCTGCATTTCATTATGCAGTTTTTGCTGTAGTAGATCCTGCTGCGTGTTCAAGAGCTCCATTTCAATTTTAAGTTGTTGAACCTTTATCGATTTCCGCGAGCGCTGTGATCCAAGTTTTGATGGTGTCTTCTTTTTTGTTTGTAATGGTGTCTCCATTTCACAATGTGTTGGTGTCTTCTTTTTTATTTGTAATGGTGTCTCCATTTCACTTTGTGTTGGTGTCTTCTTTTTATTATGTATTGGTGTCCCCTTTACATATGTAGATTTTTTATTTTTGGCTAGTGGATATGGAGTCGATGCATTCCCTTGTGCATTGATTACAGTCTTTTCCAACTGTTCTTTGATCCCATGATCAAATCCACTAGCTAAATTCTCATAATCATTGTCGTTTGTCGATTGCAGACTTTTGTCCTTTTCTGTATCCATTTTTGCAGTCGATTTTTTATTGCGTAGTAGCATAATCCAGAATATTCCAGTTGTCAGAAATTTGCTATGTACAGTTGCCGATTAAGTGTGTATATGTGAATTACATACACAAGCTGCACAATCGTTTTGTCTGTGTGTGTATGTGTAGCCGTTTCAAGCTACATACATGTGTATACGCGTCTGATGACATACACACACTTCTGGTGTAATACGCAATTCCGTTGTTGTTGTTGTTGAAGATGAAATTCTTGGAATTTCACGATGTCGCCTGTTTTTCCAAAGTGCCGTTCGTTAGGCTTTCGAAGGACCATAATGTTGTTCGCTAGGCTTTGTAAGGACCATAACGTTGTGTCACACACACCTGTAAATATATGTTTATTAATTATCCGGTTCGATCGACCATAATGTGGTTCGCTAGGCTTTGTAAGGACCATAACGTTGTGTCACACACACCTGTAAATATATGTTTATTAATTATCCGGTTCGGTCGACCAATTCCAATGGTTTCTTCTTCGTCGTTTGTGTCAATTTTGTATTTTTCTTTATTAAACAACAACTTAAACTAAAACTTAAACAATTTAGCTTTTGTGGCGGTCAGCCTTGTCTGTGGCGGTCAGCCTTAGTTTTTTCTTATTCTTTGCACTGTCTGTGCTCTTTGCACTGTCTGTGCTGCTTGAAGCCTTTTACTCGACTCGCGGTCTTTTTCAATTAGTGGTACCGTTTTAGGCATCTTTAAAAATACCAAATTCTTACAATTAGGATTGCCAACTCGGCTTACATATTCAACTTAAATACGTTAATATTTGAAATTAAAAATATAACTGCTTAATTCAGAACACACGCCATAAAAAATTTTGTAAATAATGAGGCTAATTATGGTAAAAACATGAAGGGCCGCACCCACAGTGTGCTAACCATCGCGGACAAGCGACTCATATTAAGAGAAGCTTCCAATTCGCACGACTCTTTGGCCAAGATAAGGGAAAAATGCAACGTAAAAGCAAGTTTGACAACCATGCGTCGTGTTATTAATAATGCTACACACCTGAAGAGACTAAAAATCAAGAAGAAGCCACCTCTTAACCCGGCTCGGAAGTTACAACGCCTTGATTTCGCGCGCGCACATGTCACCTGGACTACAGAGTGGCAACGTGTTGTCTTTTCGAACGAAAAAAAGTTTAATTTGGAGGACCCCGATGGCTACAGCTACTGTTTTCATGATCTTCGAAAAGAACCACACCATCTTGATAAGTTGCACAGCAGTGCTGGAGGTATTATGGTATGGGGGGGCATTTCCTATTATGGCACCTGTGAGCTTAAATTTATTCCAACCACCATGAATGCGTTGTGTTATAATGGTATATTGAAAGAGGCCTTTCCACACTTCCAAACTCTTTTTGCAAATCTAAAATGGATTTATCAACATGATAATGCCCCTATACATACGGCCCGGATTGTTAAATCGTATATATCGTATATATCGTAATCGGCAAGTTGTCTACCTCAGCTGTAAGCGGGCATTTTAAGCGGCAATCAAAGAGAGCAAGCGAAACTGCTTTCTAGAACTTTACGACTAAGCTGAGCACGACCCGCGTGGGGCAGCGCATAAAAAACGGTCTTAAAACAACTAAGCCCCCACTCGCAGTCACAGCCGTCAGATTATCATACGATGGGAGCCATAGTAGCGCAGCTATTTCCTCGCAGCAACGACGTTCCCATTTCACCAGCTGAAATGCCACTGGATATGTTCGTTGAGGAAGTTACTGCAGGGGAAGTGCTCCAAGTTGCTGGGAGCATGAAACTCAACAAGGCCCCAGGGTCAGACTCTTTACCGAATAGAGCATTTTGGCTAGCGCTGACCTTGCAACCGGAAGTCCTCGCAGAGCTGTACAACAAATGTCTAATAATAATAATAATCTTCTTTTATATTTGTAAATTGTATTTAGTAAATCAAAAAGCGTAAACTCCAAAAGTTTACGACACAACAACAAAATAGATGGGACAAAAATTAACTTTTTGTTGCCCTGGGGTATGTTTATAAAATCGCTCGTAAAAGTGGAAAAACTTGAAGTGATCATAGTATCGGCTAAAAATACTTATCGTACTTTTCTGATATAGAAATTTAGATACATGCTTTTATGTGTAGCCGTTGGCTGAGTGGATAGGATTGTCGCCTTTTATTTTTTAATATTCCTGCTCGAATCCCGGTAAAGGATGGTGGATCTATAGCGCAGGCCAACAAAATTACCACTGTTGTAAAGTCCAGCCTTCTATGTATTAAATTCTGTTCCAGTTTGTGCATGGATTGTATTATGTATACAAACCATTGCGGTGGTTAGATTTTAATAACAACCACTTCATCATGTAGCCTAAGGGCTATTCTATTTTCACAAATTTTGTTGCATTTCAATAAGCTGGATGGACAAAGTTACAGCCGGCTAATCCCGAAAAAATGAATTTAAACTTATGGTAGGACAACTAGATTGATACATAAAATGTGTATAGGAATTTTTAAAAGACTACGTGATCTAACCTAGATCTTACATTAATTGTCAAGCAAATGTAGAATAACATTCCGGCAGTACTAGATTCAAACAATTTCTCCCAAATTCATATTTGGTGATTATCAAACAACCCAGCGAGAATGACATCCAAATTTTATGAGTTGGTCTACGAATGGGCCAAATGAGTTCCGCAGTCACCATAATCTCCGGACAAATTTAAACAAATGGCTGGCAAGAACGGAACGGGGGTAACGACATAGCTCCGACGTCATATCTCCGACAGAATTAAAGCGTCATATCTCCGCGCGGAGGCCGTCGTTTTGAAACGACTTATCTCAGAGCGGAGCTATGACGTTTCAAAACGCCATATCTCCGCGCGGAGATATGACGCTTTTTTTCTGTCGGAGATTTGTCGTTCTAAAACGTCATATCTCCGCTGTGAGCAACGGCGGAGCTATGACGCTATTATTCTGTCGGAGATATGTCGTTTTAAACCGTCATATCTCCGCGCGGAGATATGATGCTTCTTTTCTGTCGGAGATATGTCGTTTTAAAACGCAGCACAGTCGCCGGTTTAGCGGTATATCGTAACTTTCGAACGGAAGCAGATATTTGAAAAATTCCAAAGGGAAGGTGATAGAAAATTTTAGTAGCATTAAAATAAGCTTAAGCTTTAAGCTTTATTATTGTCGGTCAACTTGGTGACTTAGGATCGGCTGCCAAAGTGCAAAGTTTAATACACTGAAAAGGTTGCAAGTATTAGGCAAAACATTTTAACCTTTTTTTAAAACGATTTATTAAAAATGTAGTTGTAAAACTACTTTGAATTAAATAAATATTTTTACTAATTAACATTAATTAACATTTTATTTAATTTGGTTAATTCTAATCAGAATTTTCCAATCGGTATTTCCGTTTGGTTTTTATATGTTCCCAAACGAGACATTTGAAACCAAAAACAAGTGAGAAAATCGGCCACGCCCGACTATAACATACTCTGTAGCAGTTCATTTGCTCCCGACTATATTATTATAATACATCCAAGGAGTCACGCGGTTATCGTGCAATGTTTTTATTAACCGCTCAACTCTAAGTTTCTCTCTCTCTTTCTCTCTCGCTCTCTCCCAAAAATGGTGTTTGTTATATATACATATACATATATACACATACATACGGTGGTTGGCGTGCGTGAATGGCGAAGGGGTTGGGGGGTGCCGGTTAACTTTTTATACTCTGTACCAAAGGTACACAGAGTATATTAAGTTTGTGCAAAAGTATGTAACATAGAGAAGGAATCTTTTCCGACCCTATAAAGTATATACATTCTTGATCAGCATTAACAGCCGAGTCGATATAGCCATGTCCGTCTGTCCGTCCGTCTGTATGAACGCACAGATCTCAGAGATGGTAAGAGATAGAGGTTTGACATGTATGGGATATATATTTCTTATACTTGCAGGCAGATCAAGTTAATTATCAATTTTTGCTAAGTCCCCTCGCGCCCACGCAATTTTGAAAAAACGTTTATCTTCCACAGTTTCGTAGATAGATGTTTTGTACCTTCTAGAGATATCTAGTAATCAATATTTTTTATCGATTTGCCGAAGGAATGATAAAGATCGGATGAACTGTACTCAAGATATGAGCAAAAAACTGCCTGTTAACACCCCCACCAATAACCAAAGGCTCCTGTTGAACGGAAATCTTAGTGAGAGAGAGAAAAACTTAGAGAGCGAACATCGCATATGACTCGTAAGCAAATGCGACGTAAGGGTACAGCGTATGTTACAGTCGGGCTTGACCGACTTTCTTGTTTTTGCTCATAACTTGTGTATCGTTCATCCGATCTTTATCATTCTTTCAGCAAATCGATAAATAATTTTGACAGCTAGATATCTCAAAACTGTGGGAGATATGACGTTTTTTCCAAATTGCGGGGGCGGGAGGGGGAGTGGCAAAAATTGAAAATAAACTTGATCTGCCTGCAAGTATAAGAAATATATGTCCCATACATGTCAAACCTCTATCTCTTACCATCTCTGAGATCTCTTCGTTCATACGGACGGACGGACGGACGGTCAGACGGACATGGCTATATCGACTCGGCGGTTGATGCTGATCAAGAATATATTTACTTTATAGGGTCAGAGATGATTCCATCTGGCTGTTACATACTTTTGCACAAACTTAATATACTCTATGTACCTTCGGTACAGAGTATAAAAATGACTTCGTGTGAGGAATATACATTGCATATTAAGTGGTGGGGACCGCATGACCTTTTCAAGTGGTTCCCATGGTGGATCCTTTTCAAGTGGTGTGTCTGCTGGGCTGGGCTGATCCTCGTCACAGCGGCTATTAATATTTAATACTATTACATAAGGTGACATGTTTATGACATAGGCGACAAAGGCTAACGATTTAATGTTACAAAGAATGATAGGTTTATGATATGTAACCAGTGTCGGGCAAATTTTAATTGATTAACAATTAAAAAACTAAAAATTAATTAATTTTTAATCGCACCTATCGCAGTTAACAATTAATTAATTGTAATTGCTATACATTACGACTAACAATTAATTAATTGTTAATCGTCAGTTTCTACAATTAACAATTGATTAATTGTTAATCTTTTTAAAAAATTTGATTAAAAACTAACAATTGAATGTGTTTGTAATCGCCCTTTGCTCGCAACTCTCGAGAGCCAGCTCTACCTCTCAGCTCATGACACTCAGCTCTTGGCTCTGAGCTGAAAGACACAGCTCGTGAGCCACAGCTCTCGGTTCTACGCTGGGAACCACAGGCTTAGTGGTTCACGAGTTATTTAAACCTATTTACCGTGACTGACGACTTATTAAATCGCGAAAAAAATACAATAGAGGATAAAAAATAGTGTTAATGAAAAACGCTAATGCCAATCAAGTTGAAAATCATACCAGAATCAATGCATAAGCGCAATTCACAGCTAAGGGATCTCCATGGTAATAAGACCCCTAAGTGCTTAAGAAACTGCTTTTCAAGGCAACAACTACATCGCCTTGATTTTGACAATAGTGAACCCCGAACCATGGATGACCAATGCTGAAGAACATAGATAGAGCACGAAGAATGTATCAGTTCCACTATATTCACTGTTAATTCAAAAAAAGAACCTGCCTGTACATAGTTCATAAGCGTTATTCAATAATATTTGCAAACGACATTTGTTATGAGTGAATCCAATTCAGACACTTTCTGCAATACATATACCGCCTTGATATGTGTTCAGTCGCAAACAGCTCAGAGAGCTATTATGGCTCACAGCTCAGAGCCGAGTGTTGTCGCTCACGAGCTGAAAGCCGTTCAGTGCTCCCGGCTCACGATCAGCGGTTCTCGGCTCTGAGCGATAAATTCCGAACCCCGCAATTGAATAGTAAGATTTGAATGTTTTTTTTTTTAATTTTTTATTATTATTTCTTATAATAATTAATATTGAATTTAAGAACTACCCTCTTTTCAAACATGCTATTCGATAGACTGTGGCTCTTTGGCAAATCCGTCATTGTGGCAAAAGAAAAAAGACGTTCAACTGCTGCCGACGATGGTTATGGCGTGTTGTATTTAACAAAAACGTATCGAATTTCGAGATATCGATTAAGCAGCTCCAGTTCCTGACTTTCTTCTGCAAAAAACTAAAGCATCAAAAGATCTGCTTTAGTCAAAGGAGCATCAGAGGGCAGTCGATTCACTTCGGTTATCACCACATCAGAGTCAGAGTCGGAATCAAAATTAAAAAAATTATTATCGTGATTTGTTTTTTTTCTTGTGGCCATTGTCGGTTCATTTTCAGTTATGTTCTTTGATATGCACATTTTAAAAATTTTTATAAGCTTAGAGCGATCCGCTGGCTCTAAACATGTCAACCACTTATTCTTAAAGCGCGGATATGATAAAGCTGCAATAGCATCATTTACCGAATATGGAGTGCTAGTGACGAACAAATTTTCCAATCGTTTTTCAACGCTTTGTCTGTACGAAATTATTAAAGGCTTGCAATAAATAAAATTGTTGATCCTTTCTATTTTCCGCAGTTTTCTTCTTAAAGCCAGAAGGCATGGCAGCACTATCCCGAACAAAGTGTTTGTTTCACTCTGCATGATATCGAGAGCTTCCGCCACTGGCGCAACTCAGGTCAAATGTTCTTGTAAATATTCAAACTTGAGTTCTTTGATGGCGTTTTTTAAATTTAGTGATTTGTGTAAAAGGAGGTTCTTGTCTCTAATACTCGATATTTGTTTAAGAGCATCAAATAGACTATTCCATCTGGTTTCTCCGGGGCTGCTTAATGTGTGAGGCAATACATTTTTTATAATTTCTGCTGATTTTGGTCGCCGTGCAGCTTTCCATAGGGTATTGCATTTTGTAATTACTCCAGCATGCATAATTGACAATAATGTATTTTGATTATTTAAAACATTATTGGCCTCGGTTGTCGAACATAGGTTTAATGTATGTGCGGAGCAGCGTAGATGTGCAGGCAGCAAAAAAATGTTTTCGGCTTATTCATCTTTTTCAGCTTCAGATTCAGATGTATCCTTGAAAGTGGGACTGTCATCTTTGATGTCAATGTTTGTGAGTTTCACTCCAAATTGTTTGAACGCCGTCACAAAATTGCTTCCATTGTCAGTTATTGATGCGACTATTTTATTTGCATCTAGTCCAAAATCAGAATTAATTTCTTGAATTATTGGAGATATGCGGTCATAGCTGTGGGTTCCTTCGAATCTTTGGCAGGCTAAAGCCGCCGATGCTCTACCTAGATCACGGGTTATCCAGTGTGCTGTGACACCAATAAAATTTCTTCTTTTACTCGACCAGATATCTACTGCTGTGACTTATATTACTTATTTCTCGGAGCGGTGGGGGCTCTCGTGCTGTCCTCGAAGGGGCTGCCAGTAAGAGTAAAATTAGTCCCAGTGGGGTTTCGGGTATTCGGGGAAGAGGTGATGGGTATGGACAGATGCAGGGCGTACTCTGAGCCACGAGGTTGGATGCAAGTCACACTCCAGGCGAGGATTAGGGTATTCTGGGCAGAGGTGAGGAGTATGGACAGATGCAGGGCGCACTCTGAGCCACGAGATTGGATGCAAGCCGCACTCCAGGCGAGAATTAGAATATTCTGGGCAGAGGTGAGGAGTATGGACAGATGCAGGAAGCACTCTGAGCCACGAGGTTGGATGCAAGGCGCACTCCAGGCGGATCTATGGTACTACGATGTTGCTCACGCCATGCCGAGCAGTATCCTAACGCGTTTGCTCATTTTGCTCGATACTTTCTCGATAGTTATCGATATTTTCGAATTAGGCGCCTTACTTGAAATAACAATGTCCGTTACCAGTTTGAATTTTAACTGTGGGATTCTTTATTTATATTTATACCATTTTGTATTTTGTGACGCGTCACACTCCCCCCTCATTTTGCGCTAGGTGCACGGTGACTTTCCCAGCTCTGCCGATCCGGATCCATCCGTGGTAGCCCTTTTGCGCAAATTGGAATTTGCATTGGCTGTGTGGACGTCGCGTAGCTATCCTGTTCGAGTTTGTGTCCCGTAGCTCCGCCGACATTTGGAAACCTTCCGGCATTTCCCACTTTGTCACCTCTTCCTCTCCGATTGGGGAACCGAGTCCGTCCTGTTCATAGAGTATTTCTATGACATCTCTGTCCGGCGTCTCTCTGGGGTCTGCTGTGGTTTCGGCTCGCTCTGGTGGTGTCTGTGCTGGCGCCGCCACCTGTGGTGGGTTATTTTGCTTTTCTTCTATGGCGGGCCCGGTTGATATAGTGGATACGTCGACCACGTCCACCTTGCGTAGAGATGTCGGAATTTTTGTCCTGGTGACCGACATCCGGCCCACACTGGGTAGGTCTGGCAGGAATTGGATGCGACGTCTGGCGTTTTCCATTGCCTGTAGGGCTTTTTATAAACTTTTCCTTGCTTGCTCGGAATTTTTCTGCCATTTTACCTGAAATTAAGCGGAATACCATTAGGGTTGGGGAACTGTCTTGGTGGGTGGTTAGTTTGTTTAGTCGTTTTTTGACTGCTCACTGTGCGTTAGTTTTAAGTCAGAGATGTACGCCCGTTTTATTTTTCCGGTCCCCTCGTGTTTTGCACTGACGATCACTTTGAATGGTCCGTCGAATTTGGGACTTAGTTTTGCTGTGACTTTGTCCATTGCTTTTGACAGTGTGTGGGTTTTTATCCATAATTTGTCGTCGATTCGAGGTTTCCATTCTCTTTTCCTAAGGTTGAAGTTCCTTGCTTAATTCGTGCTTGCTAGTTCCATATTTAGACTTGCTGTCTCGCAGGCTTCCTGGATCCGTTCTATTCTGTTCTGCGTAGTTTCGTGGCTTGTTCCTGAACCATCCGTGACCTCATCGAACAAATTCCCGGGAAGGCGTAGTTCTCTTCCGAGTAGCAGGTAGGCTGGGCTGTATCCCGTTGACTCCGATCGGCTGCTGTTGAACGCTAGTGTCAACTCTGGGATGTTTTCATCCCATTGGTTATGTTCATTTCCGGTAAACTGTGCTATTGGTGTGAATTGGTGTTTTATTCCCAGTTCGTTCATCACTGATTTGGTTTTTATGCTCGTAAACTGTACTCCGTTGTCCAAAACGAGTACCTTAGGCATTCTTCCTCGCGTCCATATCCTTTCTCGAAACCTTTTTAGAAATGTGTCTTTCATTGCGCTTCGGACTGCCGCTATCTCTATACATTTTGAGAATTTATCCAAAAACACCACCAGTGCGGTGTTTCCATGCTTCGTCCTGGGTAGTGGTCCTACGAAATCCACGCATATTGTGTCCCATTGAGCAGTTGCTATCCTCGTAAGCATTTTCCCTGCAGCCTTTTGTTGTGAAACTTTGTATTGCTGACATAAGCCGCATTGTTTAACGAATTGTTTTATGTCGTAGCTCATTCTTGGCCAGAAATATTTTTGCCGCATTCCTATCGTTGTCCTTCTTATCCCTCCGTGGCCCGCTGTTGGGTTTGTGTGGTTTTCCGTTAGAATCCTCTGTCTTTCTGATTAGGCCACGTCGGTTCATTTTCAGTTATGTTCTTTGATATGCACATTTTAAAAATTTTTATAAGCTAAGAGCGATCCGCTGGCTCTAAACATGTCAACCACTTATTCTTAAAGCGCGGATATGATAAAGCTGCAATAGCATCATTTACCGCATATGGAGTGCTAGTGTCGAACAAATTTTCCAATCGTTTTTCAACGCTTTGTCTGTACGAAATTATTAAAGGCTTGCAATAAATAAAATTGTTGATCCTTTCTATTTTCCGCAGTTTTCTTCTTAAAGCCAGAAGGCATGGCAGCACTATCCCGAAAAAAGTGTTTGTTTCACTCTGCATGATATCGAGAGCTTCCGCAACTGGCGCAACTCAGGTCAAATGTTCTTGTAAATATTCAAACTCGTTTTCTTTGATGGCGTTTTTTAAATTTAGTGATTTGTGTAAAAGGAGGTTCTTGTCTCTAATACACGATATTTGTTTAAGAGCATCAAATAGACTATTCCATCTGGTTTCTCCGGGGCTGCTTAATGTGTGAGGCAATACATTTTTTATCATTTCTGCTGATTTTGGTCGCCGTGCAGCTTTCCATAAGGTATTGCATTTTTTAATTACTTCAGCATGCATAATTGACAATAATGTATTTTGATTATTTAAAACATTATTGGCCTCGGTTGTCGAACATAGGTTTAATGTATGTGCGGAGCAGCGTAGATGTGCAGGCAGCAAAAAAATGTTTTCGGCTTATTCATCTTTTTCAGCTTCAGATTCAGATGTATCTTCGAAAGTGGGACTGTCATCTTTGATGTCAATGTTTGTGAGTTTCACTCCAAATTGTTTGAACGCCTTCACAAAATTGCTTCCATTGTCAGTTATTGATGCGACTATTTTATTTGCATCTAGTCCAAAATCAGAATTAATTTCTTGAATTATTTGAGATATGCGGTCATAGCTGTGGGTTCCTTCAAATCTTTGGCAGGCTAAAGCCGCCGATGCTCTACTTAGATCACGGGTTATCCAGTGTGCTGTGACACCAATAAAACTTCTTCTTTTACTCGACCAGATATCTAATGCTGTGCACACATAGTCAACACCCTTTAAGTCACATTTTATCAGGTGCATTTGCTCTTCGTAAAAAGTATTTATTCGACGGCCTAAGGTTCGACGACTTATTAATGAAAGCCCTTTTTCACATATTTTCAAGTCCGAGAATATTTTTCCAAAATATGGATCTTCAGCAGCACGTAACGGGATCATTGAATGAATGAAATATTTCACTACGTTATCGTCAAATTGCTCTTGTGATAATTTTTTTTCAACAGATTTCTTGTTCACACTTGCTTTGTTCTTGGTTGTATGGCCGGGATGTTTCTTCTCTTCCGTCTTCTTTTCAATGTATTCCTTGTACTTGTTCCTGATTATAACTGTCTCCATTTAGATATTAGAGACCGCATCTAGCCTTCATAATCCAAGTTATATGGTCTATTGGGAGTCCATGGTATTTGTTGCTTACAGTGTGGTCCAAGTGCTTGTATATTCTAGTTTCGAACCCATTGTAAAGGATAAGGTTCGGTTCGCGGACCGGTTTCTGGAACCCCCGAACCCAAGGTTTTGGTTCGAGCCTTGGTTCGCTTGAAAAAAAAAAAGAATAGGTCATTTTTGGTTGATTATAAGCCTTTTTATAACCAACACAAACCAACAGATATTAATTACAACATTTTGGAATAGCAATTGGGTATGTATGAGCGATCGTTGTACGGACATACCCAATTGCTATTCCAAAATGTTGTAATTAATATCTGTTGGTTTGTGTTGGTTATAAAAAGGCTTATAATCAACCAAAAAAGACCTTGAGCTAGCCAGTTGTAACATTGACTAAAATCAAAAACAGGTCACCAAACCCCACATATAAAAAAAAGAATAGCTAAACTTTCGAAATATTAATTCTCCTTAATCACATCATATTCACTACTTCAGTTTTTGTAATTATTAAATTCATTAGCTGACATTAACAATTTTTTGGAACTGCTTAGTTTGAGCACTAGCTCTTAAATCAGAAAGAACAAACTTAAGTATTGAAAATGCTCGTTCAACTGATACTTGAGATGCTGGAACAGCTAGTATAGTAAAGGCAATATTTTTTATACTCTGTACCGAAGGTACATAGAGTATATTAAGTTTGTGCAAAAGTATGTAACAGGGAGAAGGAATCGTTTCCGACCCTATAAAGTATATATATTCTTGATCACCATCAACAGCCGATTCGATATAGCCATGTCCGTCTGTCTGTCTGTCCGTCCGTATGAACGAAGAGATCTCAGAGATGGTGAGAGATAGAGGTTTGACATGTATGGGGCATATATTTCTTATACTTGCAGGCAGATCAAGTTTATTCTCAATTTTTGCCACGCCCCCTCCCGCCCCCGCAATTTGGAAAAAACGTCATATCTCCCACAGTTTTGAAAATAGGTCGTTCGTTCCTTCTAGAGATACCTTGTAAATAAAGTTATTTATCGATTCGAATTATATTGCTGAAGGAATGATAAAGATCGGATGAACGATACTCAAGTTATGAGCAAAAAACGGCCAGTAAACACCCCCCACCACCGCAGCATTCTATTGAACGGCAATCTTAGTGAGAGAGAGAGAGAAAGAGAGAGTGAAACTTAGAGATGAGCGCGTATAACTCGTGAGCAAATGCGAGCTGCGACGTTAAGGGTACAGAGTATGTTATAGTCGGGCTTGACCGACATTCTTTCTTGTTTTAAGTCTACATTTTTATGAACTTTCCAAAAATTTTAAAACATTTGTCGATGTAATGTATGTGCTCTTTAACATCATTCACAGCTATTATATTTGATATTTGTTTATTGCTTTCTATTGGTTTCATAAACTTCTCTTCTTCACAAGCAGATGTTGAGTCAGTTGCTATGCAACTGTTTTTTGTAAGCAAAATATGATATTTCGGGTCTGAGAATACTGCACCTAATCCCGGTACTGAACTCCTAGTAGAAGAATGTTAGTCGGGGCACTTAGATAATAATAAAAAAATGTTTTTGTGAAAATTTTAGAACAATTGCTCGGCGTGAAAACCGTAATATAAATCACTTGGTAGAAATTGTGATCTATACAGTCCGTTGATTCATCATATGGTCAAACGGTTTCTTTCCGTATAATCTATTATCATCATCACACTTCATCTTGTTACTTTACATCAAAAATTATTCACGCTTAGTAAGAAATTCAATCGTTTATAGTAAAATTTTCATAGATTTCCAATTTTTCTCTGGATGTATCGTTGAATAAATTAATTAAATTGGTGAACCGAACCTCATATTTTGATAAAGTGGTCCGGTTCGTGTTCAGGTTCAAGGAGTCAAAAATATGTTCATGGTCCGGTTCGCAAACCCCAAAAAACCCGAACCGAACCGGTTCTCAGGGGTTCGGTTCCGGACCGGTTTGCAGCCTTGGTTTGGTAACTTTAAAACAGCGACACACCACACCACAAAGGAGGTTAGTTGACCGAACAGCAGTTTCATTGGCATCTCTACCAAATCGTCAGCGGTCGTTAATGCAATACCATAATCGCTTGGGAACTTCAATGCTACTCAACAGCAAAAACAGACACAACGATCCAGAGCCGCGCTGTCTGTGGCAATGTTAGTGAGAGAGATTTCCTCCTCATTGCTAAACAAAGTGACCAATAAGTTTAAGTGCAGAATTGCATTCAAACCGAGGGTTTCTGTTGCTATATACTAAACTATTTTTTGTTTCAACAACAACCTATCATTTTTTACACATATGTATGTTTTAACGACCTTTATGATAATCAAACCTTCAAGTTTTTGCAGGCTCTAGGTCTCGCTATGCTTGTACATAACTTTAAAATATACACTCTGTACCCAGTTTGTTTATTTCTTCTGCTCAGACGATGTTTTTTTCAAAATATGTTTTGTTTAAAAGTGGGGTAATCGTCGCTCATCATACAGCGTCTTGGATACATACTTTAAATGCATTTCCAGTGTGTATAAAGAATTACTGCGTTTCTAAGGCTAAGGCATATGTGGGTGTAGTGATTGGTAGTTTTAAAATTGTTTTTACAAAATAGCACTGTAAATTGTCTGCCTCTTCAAATAACTTAAAGCCTCATACCTAAGCGCAATACGTCTGTATGGCTCTGGAAACAGCTTGAAAAATCCTTCATTTACATCGATCGATATTTTTCCATTCCTGATTAAGTTTTGCCTCTTCATGTTAATTGCATTTACAGCTCTTTCATTTCTATTTGCAATATTTTTCTTGAAAGATAGCGTAGACGTAAATAAAACTCCTAGGTATGTATATTCCGAAGTTCGTTTTATGTGTTCGCTATTGAAAGTCCATTTTTATACTCTGTACCAAAGGGTACACAGAGTATATTAAGTTTCTGCAAAAGTATATAACAGCCAGAAGGAATCATCTCCGACCCTATATTCTTGATCAGCATCAGCAGCCGAGTCCATATAGCTATGTCGGTCTGTCTGTCTGTCGGTCCGTCTGTCCGTCTGTATGAACGCACAGATCTCAGAGATGGTAAGAGATAGATGTTTGACATGTATGGGACATATCTTTCTTATACTTGCAGACAGATCAAGTTTACTTTCAATTTTGTTCCACGCCCCCTCCCGCCCCCAAAATTTGGAAAAACATCATATCTCCCACAGTTTTGATAATAGATTGTTCGTACCTTCTAGAGATATCTAGTAAACTTATAGCATATTTCCACCAAAGAAATAAAGCTTCATTTCTTGAAATGACTAGATATGAAGAAAATTATATCATTTCTTCCATACAAATTGTTATTGCATTTTGCCCTTCATTTCATTCATTTCTCAAAAATGATGGCATTCCCCACAAAGGAATTTGGTATTTTTTAAAAAAGTACTCGTTTCTCTCTGGCACTACTCGTTACTCTCTGGAAATAGTAAGTGTCATCACCAATAAACTGTTGATTTGAACTTAAAAACGAGAGCGTAAGTTAAAGTCGGCTCTAACCGACTTCGAAATACCCGTTACTCATGGAAAGAAACGTTTAATAGCCTTCCTGTGTGCCTGAGGCAGGACAGCCGAAAAGTATGCAACATTTTTTTAACTTGGCTATTTATCATCCGATCTTGATGAAAATTGGAGGGCTTATAGATGTTGCGAATAGTAATGTAAGTTTTAAATTGAGATCGATATCTCAAAAATTGTGGGAGTTATTCAACATTTTTTATTGTGGGGGCGGGGGTGGGCGTGGCAAAAATTTGAAATAAACTTAATCTGCGTGCAGACAATAGGAGTCTACATTTCAAAATTGGTTGCTCTAGCTCTTCTAGTCTCTGAGATCTAGGTGTTCATACAGACAGACGGACGGACGGACAGACGGACAGACGGACATGGCTATATCGACTCGGCTGTTGATGCTGATCAAGAATATATATACTTTATATGGTCGGAAATGATTCCTTCTGCCTGTTACATACATTTGCACGACTTTAGTATACCCTTTTACTCTACGAGTATATATCGAGGTATATCGAAGTCGGCTAGAGCCGACTTTAACTTACGCTCTCGTTTTATTTAATTTAAGGGCGATAACAATGCGTTCGCTCCGCATTATTGCTTTCCTGACGGGAATGTCTTTTTTTGGGTAAATATTGCAAAACGTCCCCGTGAGTTGGAAAGTTGCGCCTGTTGTTTAAATCAAACCATTCAGTTGTTTGTGTCAACGTGGCATTGCGAGTGTCAGAAAGATGACGATTTGTCAATGGAAACAGCATCATTTTTAGAAATAACGAGAGCGTAAGTTAAAGTCGGCTCTAACTGACTTCGATATACCCGTTACTCATGGAAAGAAATGTTTAATAGCCATCCTGTGTGCCTGAGGTGAGACAGTCGAAAAGTATGCACCATTTTTTTAACTTGACTATTTATCATACGATCTTGATAAAAATTTCAGGGCTTATAGATGTTGCGAATATAAATGAAAGTTTTCAATTTTATTTAAATCGATATCTCAAAAGTTGTGGGAGTTATTCAACAGTTTTTTATTGTGGGGGCGGGGGTGGGCGTGGCAAAAATTTGAAATAAACTTGATCTGCGTGCAGACAATAGGAGTCTACATATCAAATTTGGTTGCTCTAGCTCTTCTAGTCTCTGAGATCTAGGTGTTCATACAGACAGGCGGACATGGACTATATCGACTCGGCTGTTGATGCTGATTAAGAATATATATATATTTTGAAATGATTCCTTCTGCCTGTTACATACATTTGCACTTTAGTATACCCTTTTACTCAACGAGTAACGGGTATAAAAATGATAAGAAATGAAGCCAGTGCAAATTGGCTATAACTCAAAATTATTTATCGATTTGCTGAAGGAATGATAAAGATCGAATGAACGATACACAAGTTATGAGCAAAAAACTGCCAGTTAACACCCTCGCAATAAAACTTTTTAAACACGTGGAAATTATTATTGTTATATTGGAAAATATTCCTGCCAGTGGGTATATTCGTTTGCCTAAAAATATAATGAAAAGAAATGCAACCATAAATGTCGAAAACCCAGATGTTAATTGTTTTAAAAGGTATCTTTTGGCAATGATTGAGTACCAAAGACTGGAGAGTGCCAACATACCAATTGCTCAAAAGAAGATATTAAGGAAAAAAATTTCATTAGCGTCTAAATATTTAGTTGACAATGAAGCTGACATAATTAATTATCATGGTCACATTTTAAATTTTACCTGTATTCGATTTCCAATAACTGTAAAGGGTGTAAAACTCTTTGAAAAAAACAACCCTACATTTAGCATAAATGTGTATGAGTTGGAAAAATCAACCAAAAAACCAGAATCAAATAAATCCAAATCTCCAAAACACTCTAGCAAGAACGATGACTTCGATGTAGTAGGATCTACTGTCCGAAGTAATAAATTAAAGCAAAACCACGTAAACTTGCTTGGAATTTACAACCCATCTAAATCTATGACGCACTATGCATTTATTACCAGCTTGAAGACATTAACTAAGTCCCAAAATGGAACCGGTAATAATGATACACAATTTTGCTACGACTGTCTAATGTATTATTCAAGTGATGACAAAATACATTCCAAAGCAAATGGAAAAGTATCATCGAGCTATGCCAAAAAAGGTGAAACTACAAGCTTTATGAATTGGCATAAGAAACTTTCTCCTCCTGTAACAATATATGCTGATATTGAGGCTATTTTGGAATACTATCATCACACAAAAAACTCACCAAGTATTTCATCTAAAATCAAGGCTCAAAAACACAATGCTTGTGCAGTAGCTTTTCATGTGGTTCACCGCTATAATCCTGAATTAAACGAAATGGGGTCCTATGAAGGTAAGTTCTTGAACAAAACTCAATCTAATTTTTATTTTTTGATCTCATATTGATAAAAATATTTAATGCCGGTCCTGATTGTATGACAAAGTTTTGCAAGGCGCTAGAGGAAAAAACAACCAAACTATATAACCAGTACTGGAAAAAAGGAACGGATCCAATTCATGAGACAGTCATTGGATTTGAAGACATTTAACAAAACTGTCTGGCATGTGAGGAGGTTGCTGATATAGATGACAGTGAGAAATACTTCAACTTTTTCACTGGAAGGTATGAGAGGGTAGTTCATAAAAAATATGAAAGCTTATTTAAGTTTAATACGTCGTAAAAATTTATCAATTATTCCATATAATAAGGAATTATACATTTCGGTCACAAAACGAGTTAAAAACGAAAATGAGAATTATAATATACAATTCATTGACTTTAATCGATTTTTGAATACCAGTTTAAACAAATCAGCATCATATATGAATGCCGAGGACATTCACATTTTAAATCAAACTTTCCAAGGAGAAAAATTTGATTTAATGCGTCGCAAAGGGGTTTTCCCATATGATTATTTAAATAGTTTGGATAAATTAAGTGAAGATTCGCTTCCAAGCAGGGAGTCGTTCTCTAATTCTCTTAATAATGAAGAATGTAGTGTTGAGGACTATGAATTTGCTCTAAAAGTATGGAGTACCTTTAATTGTTCTAAAATGTGCGATTATTTAAAACTGTATTTAGAAAGTGATGTTTTAATACTCTCTGATGTATTTGAAAAATTCCGAACCATTTCCTTATCAATATATAAATTGGATCCAGTAAATTATGTAACTGCCCCTTCAATATCTTGGGATGCAATGCTTAATTTTACTAAGATTAAATTAGAGCTTATTAGCGATGTTGACATTTATAACTTTTTAAAGCTAGCTGTGCGCGGAGGACTTACACAATGCACACAGCGAATTTTTAGTGCAAATAACATATATTCGAAGAACCCTAGTCGAGAAAAGCTTATCAATTTTTATACCCGTTACTCGTAGATTAAAAGGTTATACTAAAGTCGTGCAAATGTATGTAGCAGGCAGAAGGAATCATTTCCGACCATATAAAGTATATATATTCTTGATCAGCATCAACAGCCGAGTCGATATAGCCATGTCCGTCTGTCCGTCCGTCCGTCTGTCTGTATGAACACCTAGATCTCAGAGACTAGAAGAGCTAGAGCAACCAATTTTGAAATGTAGACTCCTATTGTCTGCACGCAGATCAAGTTTATTTCAAACTTTTGCCACGCCCACCCACGCCCCCACAATAGAAAATGTTGAATAACTCCCACAATTTTTGAGATATTGGTCTCAAATTTCAAACATAATTTTTATCTAACATCTATAAGCCCTGAAATTTTCATCAATATCGGATGATAAATAGCCGAGTTATAAAATGTTGCATACTTTTCGGCTGTCCCACCTCAGGCACACAGGGAGGCTTTTAAACATTTGTTTTCATGAGTAACGGGTATATCGAAGTCGGTTAGAGCCGACTTTAACTTACGCTCTCGTTTGTTATATCTTGATGCCAATAATTTATATAGGTGGGCTATGTCACAATTACTTCCTAAATCATCATCCTTCATCAATGAAATTAATGATTTTAACGTTAAAGAAATGTCTACCGAAGACAGCACCGGATATATATTAGAGGTTGATTTGAAATATCCTGAAAGCATTCACGATCTTCATAACTGCTTACCATTCTGTCCTGAAAACAAAATTTCACCTGGTGGTAAGCCACTTAAGTTAATAGCAGACTTAACAGATAAAACCAATTATATCATACACTTAAAACAACTTCAATTATGATTGGAACAGGGATTGATAATTTCCAAAATTCATAGAATCCTGTCGTTTAATCAAAATAAATGGTTGGAGCCTTATATAAATTTAAATACTACTTATAGAAAACTTGCAACAAATTACTTCGAAAAAACTTTTTTAAACTAACGATCAATGCCATATACGGTAAAACCATGGAAAATGTTGAAAAACGACGTAACATTAAGTTAGTCAATGGATATGATACAAACCCAAACAAACAAAGTCTACAGTATAAAAATTTAAAAAAAACTTTTTGCAATGAACACTTTTCATAGTTTACAAATATTTAGTAATGACTTAGCAGCCATTGAACATAATAAAAGTCACATTTTCTATAATAAACAATAATAAAAGTTTTATTATAGTTTTTTATTATAAAATGTCCATCGTCTAAAATAATTTATATGTACACCGACTCCTTTTTAAAATCATCAACTGAAAATGTTTACGATATGATTCGACAATACCCTCATCGATTTAATACGTCTAATTATAGCTTAGATAATAAGCATCAAATCATACCTGCTAACAACAAGGAGCTGGGTCTCATGAAAGACGAAAATGGTAGAAAAATTATGACCTTATTTGTTGGCTTAAAAGCAAAAGCCCATTCATATTTAGTAGAGGGAGACAATCAACCTAGTACAGTCAAAAAAGTAAAAGGTGTAAAAAATAGTGTTGTTAAGAAGGTAGGTAGGTAGTTCCGGCTGGCCCTTTGTAGGGACCACACATAGACCTTACGGTCCTTAGTGAGGCCGGCTGGTTTTTTTCTGGGTACCATTAGAAATCCAAGAGGATGTTTGACGTTTTGGCAAATGCCAATAGTTGTTTGGGAGACTTCCTTGCCGCCTCTTCAAAAGAGGTAAGACTTGGGGAGTGCAGATGTCTTAATCTCGTTTTAGCGATCGCTGGGCAGCTGCAGATGAGGTGTTCCAGAGTTTCGACGACTCCAGGTTCCTTACATTTCCTGCAGATGTCCGTTGTCGTGATTCCTAGCTTTTTCGCGTGAGCAGCTGCTAGGCAGTGACCAGTTAGTATGCCTATAAGCAACTACAGTCTCTTCTTTGGAGCTGTAGCATACAGTGCGTGAGTTCTTTGTCTCTTGTCTTGCACATGATTTTTGAGATTCTGCAGCCGGTTGTGTTCTTCCACTTTTCCTCTGCTTCTTTCTCCGCTATCTCCTCCATCTTGCTGTGTAGCGTCTGTACGGAGATTGATATGCTTAGTGCTGCTTCTTGGCTTAGTGCGGTTCCGGCTTTTGCAAGACTGTCAGCCATTTCGTTTCCATCAATGCCCCGGTGGCTGGGAATCCAGCAGATTTGCACCTTTCTAGAGATGCTGAGGGAATCTATTGCCTCCCTGCTTCCCAGAACATTTTTGGAGTTAATGGTGTGTCTGTGCATTGCTTTGATTGCCGCTTGGCTGTCAACGTATATGTTTATTTGCTTGTTTGGTGCGTATTGTTCTGCCAATTCCGCTGCTTTCCTTATTGCGAAGACTTCCGCCTGGAATATGGTGCAGTGGTCTGGCAGTTTATAGGAGAGCCTCAATTCCGGCTCATCGCAGTATACAGCGGCTCCGACTCCTGAGGCCATCTTGGAGCCGTCTGTAAATAGGTGCATTGCTTCCTGGGCCAGTCCTGTA
This sequence comes from Lordiphosa magnipectinata, assembly GCA_037044535.1. Classification (NCBI taxonomy): domain Eukaryota; kingdom Metazoa; phylum Arthropoda; class Insecta; order Diptera; family Drosophilidae; genus Lordiphosa; species Lordiphosa magnipectinata. The sequence goes on from JBAMBO010001825.1 coordinate 667,448, forward strand.
CGCCAGTCTTCTGGTCCCAGTAATGCTGATGCACCTGTGAAGTTGGTTTTTGGTGCTTGGATGTCCAGGGGGTTGACTCCTACCTCAGCGCACCCGTTATGCAGACTAATGCCTGCCGCTGGGCCTTTTCCATCAGCTTTAGATATGTGGACTTCTCCATGGCTTGCCACCATACCAATATGCCATGTAGTAGTATCGGTCGTATTATTGAGATGAAGAGCCAGTGCGTTAGACTTGGTGATAGGCCCCAAGTGCTGCTTAGCATCTTCTGGGATGCATATAGCGCATTGGTTGTCTTTTTCACCCTTTCCTCCACATTGAGTCTCCATGACAGTTTACTGTCGATAACTACTCCAAGGTATTTGACGTTGTTCTTTGGCGTTAGCTGTATTCCATTTATCGTAGGTGGAGTCCATTGCGGTACCTTGTATCTCTTGGTGAAGAGAATCAGGTCCGTCTTCTCCGCAATGATACTGAGTCCGGCTTCTGTGGCCCACTTTAGTATCTCTTTGAGAGTAGAGTCCATGATTGAGCTAAGAGTCGATGGACATTTCCCCATGATAATTATGCTTATGTCGTCAGCATATGCGGTTATCTTGGGTGCTTTCCTTGACCACAAGGTTCCATAGAAGGGTCAACAGGACTCCGCCCTGAGGCGTGCCTCCATGTGCCTCTTTCGTCATGGTTGTGGTAGCCCACTCGGCTTGTACTCTTCTGCAGCTCAGCAGGTTGTATATCCAGGAGTACAATGCCTTGTTTATTGCTAGTGCCCTTAGGCTTCGCATTATCGCTTCTGTGGTGACGTTGTTAAATGCACCAGATATATCTAGGAATGCTCCCAGGGCAAATTCGTGATGGTACAGTGCCTTCTCGATGGTGGCTACTAGGAAGTGTAGCGCCGTTTCCACCGATTTCCCTTTCGTATAGGCGTGCTCTTTGTTTTCCAAGGTCACGTTCAACCCTTCTCTTATGTGGAGATCTAGCAGTTTTTCCATTGTTTTGAACAGAAATGATGTGAGGCTTATGGGTCTGTAGTCCTTTGGTTGCACATGACTGCATTTTCCCGCTTTTGGCAAGAATACAACGCGTGCTGTCCTCCAGACCACAGGTACATAGCTCCATCTCAAGCAAGCTTAAAAATTGGATTGCAGCCATGGGACGATTGCGCATTTGATCGTCGTTAGCATGGCTGGGAATACTCCATCCAGTCCTGGGGATTTGTAACTCGCGAACGAGTCGATCGCCCAACGGATTTTCTCTGGAGTGATGATGTTATTTGGGATGTTGCTTTGATGCGTGTGTAGGTCATGAGGCTTATCTGACTCAGTGACTACAGTACAGTGAGCCTGGGAAGTGCGCATCAAGAAGAGCGCATGTCGCTTCCCTGCTGCTTTCCGTCCAGTGGCCGTCGTTCGTTTTCAGCTGACTGCATGGGTGGCTGCTTTGACAGCAGTTTCCTGAGTCTAGCTGTATCGGAGACTTTCTCTATGCTGGAGCAGAAGGTTCTCCACGCGTTTTGCTTTGCCTTTCGTACTTATTTTTTGAAGAAGCGAAGTCTTATCTTGTATTCTTCCCAAATTATTTGCTCATCCGCTTCTTTGGCGAGTTTGAAGCATTCTTGCACGTCCTTCCTCTGCTCTTTCAGCGCTGGGGTCCACCAGGGGGGTCTGGTTCTCCGTTTGCTAAATGTGAGTTTGCATGAGGATTTGTATGCTTCGGTTAGGTAGGACGTGAGCGTCTTCACGGACATCTCAATATCGACTACCGAGCAGATGTTCGCTGGCGTAGGTAGTTTTGATTCTACCGTTTTAAAGTACTTCACCCAGTTGGTGTTCCGGGGGCTCCTGTAGGCTTATCTGGTTTGGTTGTGGTCGATTTTAAAAAGGATGTACTTGTGGTCTGAGAAGGAGAGTGTTCCCTAAGGTCAGAGTTAGGTCTAGGACGTTGGCCGATGTTGTTAAGAAACTAACACATGAAAACTACATTGAATGTATACGAAAAAAGAAAACCTTCTATGGAGAACAAAGAGTCATTAGAAGTAGCGGTCATACCCTTTATACTGAAGTAATTAATAAAATAAGTTTAAGTTATCAAGATGATAAGCGCTATGTAATGGACGATGGAATAAACACTTTGGCATGGGGTCATTATAGTATAAGTTAATATATTTTTAATGCTAAAACTATTTAATTAAAAGTAAAACTTTGTAAATATATTTATTTGTTATATGAGAAGTTGTACATATTTTAAGATTAAAATTATCTATCTGTTAAATTACAACCTATATATTAAAGACAATAAATAAAAGACATTTAACTAGCAAACAAAGAACAAATGGTGTTTTATGTTTTCAAAATTTTGTTTTTATTAATCCACGAACTAGGAGTATCATCGAACCCCAGCCACTTAACAAATACTTAATTCTTGTTAGTTTTTAAAATTTTTTAACGTGATCACCAACGTTAAGCTTATGCTTCGGAAAAATTTTGGTAATATTATAAACAGTTCGTAAAATAAATTTTTCATTTCTTTGGTTAACATTAACCGGTCTCATTTTAATGGTTCGATGATAAGTGTTATTGTATGTTGTTATTAAATCATGTAAATTATGAATCCATTCGTAGTTTCCCTGCAAGCTAAACTTGCGCCACATGATACTTTTAAGAGTCCGATTGAACCGTTCACAGATTGATGCTTTTAAGTGAGTGTATGTGTGATAATGATTAATGTTGTTTTCCTTCATCAGAGCCTGGAAACTCGTATTGAAAAATTCCTTGCCCTGATCAGAATGGATATTTTTAAGTTTGCGCTTAGCATATTTGAATATATTCTTAATCGCTGCAATGATATCAGTTGATGATTTAGATTCAACTGCAGCAGCAAATGAATACTTTGAAAATGTATCTATAACTGTGAGTAAATAACGATTTCCTTCATTAAATTTCTAAAAAGGAATCATTTCAACCAAATCGATTTGCCAGGTGTCATGTATTCCCTTTTGAACAAATGTTCTCCTAACAAAGTTGTTACGAATTGGTTTATGTATTTCTGAAACAACTTGTTATTTACTCATTTTATTGTCCTTGATTAATTACACAACTATTTCTCTATTGCTATCTGTTTGTACACTGCTTAGATAGTACTGTTTGCTTATGTTCAATTACATCTCGTTTTAGCTCTCTAGTCATTTTCTTAGAAATCTCAAAAAATAATCGAGTTAGATCTATTTGTACATCTTGATCGTGAGAAGCATCTAAATCACTTAGGCCCATTTTCTCAATATCCGGTTAGTCAAACTTACCGGCAGGTTAGCCGAATTTGCGTGTCTCATGCTGTCTTTGACCGCTGCCTCACGATGTATTTTGTATTGTTTACTTTGTCAATTGCCAAAACAAAATGTTTATAAATAAACAAATTTCTTACATCCACGCAATCTAAATGGAAGATTCAGGCGGTAAGAGCATGCAAACTCACTGCCCGCCGTCTGCAAAATCGAAGGACCGACCTGGCCGATGGCCACCAATAGCCTCATGCGATGTGGTTTACCGATAGTGATCTAACCGCTGATACGTGTGCACCATAATGAAAATATTATCCACACGCACGGCCAGCACCAGGAACGGTATTACCACATTGACCAACATGGTGGTGACCCAAGACGGAGCAATGAAAAAATAATACGAGAGAGTACAGGGAGAGTATTTATAATTTTACTGATCTGGATGATGCCAAATTTGTTCAACGATAAAGGTTAACAAACTCAGCATGTCAAATAATTCTTGCTAGGATTAGAGCAAATATCTTCGTTAAGTAACAGGTAAAACCTTAACTTCAGTTGTGATTCAATTTATTATGATTTGGATTGTTAACAGGAATCGTGGATTCTTGTCAGAGAGCAAACTTATGGTGGCGCTGCGCTCTTATGCAAGTAGCTTCTTCCTTATCATTGCGGGCGACTTCTGTTGAGTCAGACTTCCTTCGGCAAACCGTGCAGTTAATCTACATTCCCGCGCTATTGCATTACTGGCCATCACAAACAGACACTGACTGATTGATTTTTGCTAAAATTTTAGAAGTCAATTAAATAATTTTAAAGCTTACATATCATAAATAAAAACGTACCATCATTATCAACCACATTTTCCAATCCAGTGGCTGAGCTTGGGATCATGCCACGAATTTTTTGGAAACAGACAAGACTCCAGCGGTGCAAAGAAACCCGCCACAGTTCGAGAAGTCCCCCGCTTCTTAATTGCGAACTATTTTCGCGACCGTTTTTATACTCTGTACCGAAGGTACATAGAGTATATTAAGTTTGTGCAAAAGTATGTAACAGGGAGAAGGAATCGTTTCCGACCCTATAAAGTATATATATTCTTGATCAGCATCAACAGCCGAGTCGATATATCCATGTCCGTCTGTCCGTCCTACCGTCCGTATGAACGAAGAGATCTCAGAGATGGTAAGAGATAGAGGTTTGACATGTATGGGACATATACATGGCAGGCAGATCAAGTGTCACCCTCCCGCCCCCGCAATTTGGGAAAAACGTGTATCTTCCACAGTTTTGATGATGGATGGTTCGTACCTTCTAAAGATATCTAGTAATCAATTTATTTATCGATTTTCTGAAGGAATGATAAAGATCGGATGAACGATAATCAAGTTATGAGCACTAGAGCCCTTGAGCATCAAATTTAAATTCTCGTACTAGTCCCGTAAGTCTTTCCAAGGGCGATGAACTCCGGCATGGCGGCAAGCTGATCTCCAAGCCCAGGCTTTCTGCTTCCAGGTATACGCATCCCTCTTTTTGTTCTCCAAAATGCATTTGTTTGATTAAACAAGAAAGAAAGTCGGTCAAGCCCGACTATAACATACTCTGTACCCTTAACGTCGCAGCTCGCATTTGCTTACGAGTTATACGCGCTCATCTCTAAGTTTCACTCTCTCTATCTCTCTCTCTCTCTCACTAAGATTGCCGTTCATTAACATGCTGTGGTGATGGGATGGGGGTTGGGGGTGTTAACTGGCCGTTTTTTGCTCATAACTTGAGTATCGTTTATCCGATTTTTATCATTCCTTCTGAAAAATAATTTGTTTACAAGGTATCTTTAGAAGGTACGAACGATCTATCTTCAAAACTGTAGGAGATATGACGTTTTTCCCAAATTGCGGGGGCGGGAGGGGGCGTGGCAAAAATTGAAAATAAACTTGATCTGCCTGCAAGTATAAGAAATATATGCCCCATACATGTCAAACCTCTATCTCTTACCATCTCTGAGATCTCTTCGTTCATACGGACGGACGGACAGACGGACAGACAGATAGACGGACGGACAGACGGACATGGCTATATCGACTCGGCTGTTGATGCTGATCAAGAATATATATACTTTATAGGGTCGGAAACGATTCCTTCTCCCTGTTACATACTTTTGCACAAACTTAATATACTCTATGTACCTTCGGTACAGAGTATAAAAAGTCTACAAGCAAATGTTCCTCAGCCGCAGAAAAGTTCTTCGCTCTTGGTCTTTTCGGTGTTTCACATTGATTCATCATTGCAAGCAATTTTATTTAATTATTTTGCCAAATAATTACCAGCGACAACAATAGCATTAAAAAAAAGCCAAAACAAACTGCTGTTTCGTCGACAGTGTCAGGTCACACTTTTGCAGCGACAGCAATTAATCGTTATCGGGTGAACCTGCCGCTAAGTCTCGTTGAGAAAACCAAAAGACTTAACCTCTGGTCATTCCGGCCGGCAAATTTGACCGGCCGGTCCCTAACCACAACTTTTGAGAAATTGGGCCTTAGCTGAATATCAAATTTTTGCAGAGTTACACACTTAGGAATAATATGATTATAGTAATCTAATTTGTTTTCTTAGTATTGTATTCCAACACAGAAATGTTGTAAAGAATATCCCTATTCTTAGGAATGAACGCCAAGATTCGCTATCAAACTCAATTTTATTATCAAATTGATTTATGATTAAAATGCACTGTTTCTCTGATTTTCTAAATTTAAAATTTCATTTAACTGTTGGAAGTAGTGGATGATCAATAATTGTATTCGGCATTAAAAATTCATTCTGATCAAGTTTTAGTTGAATATATTCCTTGTATGTTAACAGTTGTATCCATTTATCTTTTTCAAAACTAATGAAGTTATGCTTGTTTAGCTGCATCCAGATCATTGGGGCGAATTTTCGAGAAGTAGAAAAACCACATTTAACCTTTAAATTATGTTCTTCATAGTATTCTAGACCAAACATTAACTCGTTATCTTGTTTCTTTCTAGAATCTTTAGTTCTTTATGCTTGGAGTGAGTCCATTTCCGATGGGCGCTTGTGTAACGCTACCCGTAACTGACAATTGTGGCTCTATATAAAGCCATCGTTTAGGTATCTCATTTCAGTTTGTTCAATACCACCACACCGAAATGAGTAAAATAGACCGAAATACTTGTGTGTTGGTTGACTTCCAATATTTAATTGGAAATAATTAACAAATTTGCATCAAAGAGCTAGCATTTATGCAGGCTGGATCTGTTGTCCCTAACGTGTTTCATTTTAAACCACCATGCCATATAAAAGAACTGGACGATGATACACGAAAGGCACATTTCACACTAAGGCAGAATGTCAATGGATTGGATTGGAGTGAAGGCTATATTTCGTATTTAAGTTGAATTGAAATACTCACACCTCTCAATAGTTTTTCCACAGTAGTTGTTCGGGGTGAATCAAAAAGGCGCTTTTTATTAAAATATTTATCTAATAACATAATTGATATTGATATAGGAAAACGCTTAAGTTCTTTACCTAATTATTTCACTAATTGTCGAATTCATAAAAAGTTACCAATTCGCTGTGCTGTAAATAATTTATTCAAGCTTTTTGTAATACTAGAAAATTCAAAATATGAAATATACTTTAATGGTGAATCGAATGTTTAAAATATTAGTAACCATAATAAGCTCTTTACGGGAAGACGTCTATGCAACTTTAGAGCAGTGGTGTCCAAACTCACACAATCAAACATTGCGCTTGTATGCCTAGCAGCGATACACGAAGTAGACGTCTCAACAAACAAATGCCACGAAAAAATGCCTCTTGAAGTAAAACAAAAAGCCGAACACGCGCATTGTAAGAGAGCAAGCCGCCGAGCGTGCTATTTATAGAACACACGATTTCTCTCTCTTTATACGTGTGTCCGCTGCGACGCCGGCAGAATTTGGCTTGCCAACCACGCGTGGCTGCTTTTTCAAATTTTTGACATCGCTGCTTTAGAGCAACTATGGATCAATTTAAACGTCTTTTTGGATCGGACCCTAGTAAAAATGGATACACCAAACTAGTATATTGCAATTACTGTGGATCTAATACACACTTAGAATCTGCTTGTGCAAAAAAGCGCGATCAAGAAAAATAAAAATAATTTTTTTAAAAATATACAATAAAAATTAATAAAAACAAATACTTGGCTCAAAGGTTGTATTTTAAACTTAATAATATGTATAAACATTCTACCCACCCATTTACAATGCTAATAAGCGGACCATCTGGGTCAGAAAAAACTACATTTTTGGAGAATCTGATCAATAAACAAGTAAGAAAGTCGGTCAAGCCCGACTATAACATACTCTGTACCAGTTCATTTGCCCCCGACAATAATATTATAATACCTCCAAGGAGTCACGAGTTTATCGTGCAATATTTCTATTATACGCTCATCTCTAATAAGGTTCTCTCTCTCTCTCTTTTTTTCCCAAAGAGTGTGTTTGTTTGAATACAGTGGTGGGTGGTGGTGGGGGGGTCTGATATCTTTTTTTGCTCATAACTTGTGTATCGCTCATCCGATCTTTATCATTCCTTCTGCAAATCGATAAATAATTTTGATTACTAGATATCTCCAGAAGGAACGAACAATCTATCATCAACATCAACTTTAGGAGATAAGACGTTTTTTCCAAATTGCGGGGGCGGGAGGGTGCGTGTCAAAAATTGAAAATAAACTTGATCTGCCTGCAAGTATAAGAAATATATGTCCCATACATGTCAAACCTCTATCTCTTACCATCTCTGAGATCTGTGCGTTTATACAGACGGACAGACAGACGGACGGACGGACGGACAGACGGACATGGCTATATCGACTCGGATGTTGATGCTGATCAAGAATATATATACTTATAGGGTCGGAAACAATTCCTTCTCCCTGTTACATACTTTTGCACAAACTTAATACTCTATGTACCTTCGGTACAGAGTATAAAAACATGACTTAATAAGTGTTTTCATTAATCGAATAATTTGGTGAAGAGCATGCCAAACCTAATTTTACAGACTGAATATTACAAAGGTGTCCCAGAATCAATAGAAAATGATTCAAATGAACCAATTCTTTTAATCTTGGATGATCTAGTGATGGGTGCATTTAAGAAAAATGTATGCGAACTGCTTACAAAAGAATCCCATCATTGAAATTTATCACTAATAGTTGTTACTCAAAACATTTTTCATAAATCATCGTATACCAGAGATATTTCATTAAATACAAAATTCATTGTAGTATTCAAGAACCCCAGAGACAAACTGCAATTTCAATGTTTGGCCCGACAAATTTATCCTGAGAATTCAAATGAACTATTCCGAATATATAAGGAAGTAACAGATGAACCTAATGGTTATTTACTTTTTGATCTTACTCAGCGGATAAACGATCTTTTAGGATTTCGAACGAATATTTTTAATTCTGACTATTTGATTTGCTATTGTGATGAAAATGGTTTACAAAAAGAGCATAAAGCGCTTGAAAGCGAACAAACATTTGTTGTATGTGCTGAAAAGAGCTAGTAATAATCTTCGTACCGCTATTATAAGCAATAGTGACAATGAGTTAATAAAAACCATAACTGAGATTGTAAACAATACCCTGCAAGGCAATCACAAATTAACTAAAAATCGTCTCAACGTCATAGAAAAGTATAAAAATGCATTTCGACATATTGCGTGTCCAAAGAGCTCAATACATTCAAAGAGAAAAGTTCTCATACAAAAAGGTGGTTTTCTCACAATCTTAATTACATCGCTACTTTCGGGTATTTTTGGAATATAACTACAACATGAATAGAAATGCAAGTAAACTTAGTAAAGTAATATTAATGCACCCAAATACATATAGCAATCTCCTAAAAAATGATAGAGGTGAAGAAATAATAAATAGTAAATTCCTACCGATAATAAATAACAACAAGTAAGAGCGCTGTAGTCGAGTTTCCCGACTACAAAATACCCTGTTCAATTGAGACGCACATGCAAACACACTAACATACACAAACGCATACACACATACGAGCGCACACAATCACACACGCGAGCTATGATTTAATGATCTTTATTAGTTGACTTTGGTCTTCAGACTGCTTGAACAATTTCTTATCTGCTTACAGCTATGCTTATCTATGTTTAGAACTAAGCTTAAAGCTTTAATGTGCCGTTTGTTTCTGGCTTGACATAAACAAAGACTAAAGTTAAAGAGAAATGAAAAAGGAATAAGTTACAGTGGGCTTGTATGTAACTCCTCCCTTCAAGTAAAAGGACTCTTCTGAGTTCTGTCTTTTGAACTTATAATCGACTAAATACATTTTTTCATATTCTTATAGTTACGTATTTAGTAATAAGTTAGTTAGTTTTGTAAGTAATTACGATATTACATTAATGTTAACAATTTACTAATTATTTCTTATTAATACTGAAGAATATTTTGAACGTCTTTTTATATTTGTGGCATGAACATTATCCAACCTTCCAATTCAAAATTTAGGTTCTTCTTTGTGTCGTAAACTTTTATAATTTTTCATATATCCAACATCTCGGGTTTCGATATATTCCTCCCGGTTCTCATTTCGTTTATTCATAACTCTTTGTTTCATGTTATTTATCCTATGTTTTATTAAGCTTAAGTCTACTTTGCCACTTTGAGCTTCTAGAGGTGTACATTTAATTGTAGTATGGAAAGTATTATTATAATATGTAATAGCTTTTACCATTTGTTCAGTAATCGGTAATTTTTCTTCTAAATTCAAAACTCTAATCTTTTCCGTAATGGTATTGTTTAACCTCTCAATGTCAGAGTTACCAGTGTGGCTGTTAGGTTTTGTTGTATGGAACTCAATTTCTTCTTTTTTTAAATAGTCTGTAATATTTTTAGACTTGAACTCATTATCGAACACAAATTTTTGTATTTTACCCTTAATTGAAATAAATTCCTGAATTTTTAGTTTTATTGTTTGACTATTTCTATCCGGTAAACGAAAACATACGGCGTGTTTTGAAAATTTGTCGATAAAAATAATAAATTAGTTTTTGCTGTTGGTGTATGTATCAATATGTACTATTTTGTTAATATTTGAAGGTGTTTCCGTGTTAAAGAATTTAGGTTTCATAGGATTTCGGTCATATTTTGCGGATGAGCAAATATGACAATTATTAATAATTTCATGAATGGCTGTTCTAATTTTTGGGTTGTAAATTCGATACTTAAGGCCTTCATATGTAGGTAAAATGCCTGAATGTCCCGTTTCGCATTTGTGAAAATAAGCAATTTGAGTTTTCAGATCGTCCTCATCTAGAAGGTCTCTAGCAAGATACGAACATCTAACAAATTTTACATTTGGATTTGATTTGTTAAAGTCTATCAGAAGTTTCTACACTTTGTTGTAATTGTGATCGGATATTTTAGTATAAACACCAACTTTTCCCACTTTTATATGTCTTCGAACGATATCTGCAACGAATCCCTGATCGATATCATTTTGGTCTATACAGATTCTTTTATTTCCAAACGGTGATTCGGTTTCGCTCGGTTTTTCTTGCACAAGGATAATTTGCGTTCTAAATCGGTTTACAACAGTTTCGAGTATACCAAAATGGTCGTGCAGATCTTCCTCCTGAGAATGGCAAGTTTGTGCATCGATGGAGTCGTTATTTTCTTGAAATGTACTCTCGTTCTGCATCGAATTATTAGTGGAATTGGGAAAATCTCCAGCGTTTATTTCATAAGTATCACTGTTTATTCGACTTAGAAAATCTGCTATAAAATTACATTTCCCTTTTATGTATTCTATGTTAAAGGTTTATTCTCCTAGCTCGATAAGCCATCTTTGGAGGCGAGGACTTATATCTTTGCCGGAATACTTTACCATCAGCCACTTAAGTGGTTGATGATCACTTTCAAGATCGAACTCTCTGCCGAATAAATAGGGCCTAAAATGTTTTACTCCCCAAACTATGGCCAACAATTCCTTTTCGATTGTTGCATAATTGGTTTCGTGCTTGTTCAGGGTCCTAGATGCAAAAGCAATTGGGTGGTCATCTTGTGATAAGATGGCGCCAATTGCAAAATTACTAGCGTCGGTAACAATTTTAAATTTTTTCTTAAAGTCGGGATACCTTAATATTGGTGGATTGGTCACTATGTCCTTTAATTGCTGAAAAGCAAGGATAAAACTTGGATCATTTACGTTAACCACTTGCTCTTGCCTAAGGTATTTGGTCATAGGGAAAGCTATTTTTGCGTAATCCTTGATGAACTTACGATAAAAACCTGTCATTCCCAAAAAGGCTCTAATCTTTTTTTCTGAATCTGGTAATTTAAGGTTTTGTATAATCGCAACCTTAGAAGTATTTGGCTTAACTCCAGTAGTCGTAAGGACATGTCCTAAGAACTGGGTTTCTTTTTGTAAAAAATCACATTTGTCTACTTGGATTTTTAGTTTAGATCTTCGAAGCGCTTTAAATATTGAAATTAAACTGCAAATATGTTCCTCTAAGGACGAGCTAAATACCAAGATATCGTCCATATAGACAACACATATTTTGTTAATGAAGTCGCGAAGAACAGAGTTCATTAGCCTTTGGAACGTCGAAGGGGCATTTTTGAGCCCAAAAGGCATACGATTAAACTCGTAGTGGCCCTGGGGTGTAGAGAAGGCAGTTTTGCGTCTGTCCTCTTCCTTAAGGAGAATTTGGTGAAAACCCTTAGCCAGATCTATTGTGGAAAAATAACGAGCATTCCCCAATTTGTCGAATATTCCCGATAAATTAGGTATTGGAAATTTATCATCAACCGTGTATTCGTTGAGTTTGCGATAGTCTTGGACTACTCGCCATTTTGCTAGACCAGAATTATCGACTTTTTTTTTCTACAATCCATAGCGGACTGTTATATGGCGAGTTGCTTTCCCTGATTATACCTTGCGATAACATTTGCTGAATTTGCATTTGGATTTCTTCTTCATGTATTTGAGGATATCTGTAAGCCTTCGAATACACAGGTTTGTCTGTTGTTGTCACAATTTCATGGAAAACATCCGCATTAGCAGAGAGAGTTTGTAAAAAAGGTCACCAAATTCGCATAGTACTTTGTGTATTTTATCTTTTTCCTCCTCATTTAAATGAGATAGGTTAATTTTATCGAAAACATTGTATTTTTCAATTTGTTCTATGTTACTCACTTCGTCAAATACATACGGCAATATATGCATTTCGAAAAAAATTTGATTACCAAAAATCTCTATAAAACGATTTTCGCAATCGATTTTGGCTTTCAGTGGTGTTAGAAAATTTTGACCCATAATGGCGTCATAGTTTCTGTTTTTAAAGTCAATAACTTTCCACGTTAGGGTACCTGTAGCTAAAAATTGCTTGAGTATTGGAGTTGTCATTTTATGTTTAATATGATCGATACCTAGAAGAGTTCGATACAATAGAGGCTTTTTTAGTTTTTGTTTTTCGTAGTCCTCTAAAAGAACATCTGGTTTAATAATGCTAGTATCTGACCCCGAGTCTACAAGGCACCTAATACTTTGCCATCCAATAGTAATTACTATTATTGGCAACTTGCATTGTGAGGCAACGTTAAAAAATTTATTTCCTCATTTTCGCTTTCTTCCTCTTCCTCAATATTTTCAATATCCATAGCGTGATTCGAAGATTCATTGCTGCTAACACTCATCTTAGACACCCTAGTCTGCCCTGATTGATTTGGTTTTTGGGACTTGGAGTTATTTTGACTCTGAGAGCTCACATTGTTATTACTGTTAAAGCTTGTAAATTTAGAAGCACGTTTACCGTTTTGAAATGTGACTTACATTAGTATTAGCATCAGCTATATTCTTGTAAAAAGTTTGTGCTTGATCTTCCGAATTTTTATGACCCTTTACATCTTGATTTTTATTTCCAGAAATTCCTCTATTGCCTGTCTCATTAAAATTTTTGTTCATTCTTCTATGGTTATAGTCAATACATTTTGAGTCGTAAAGAAGCTTTAGCCTACCGTATTTTCTGTACAATGATTCTAGACTTTCATTTTCTCCGAAGTGAATCCTAACTTGCCCACAGGTTCTAACTTTAAAATTGTGGCTGTGACAGCTTTTTGCGGTTTAAGGGGGGAGGGGGGGATATTTTCAAAATCTGAAAGAAACTTAATCTGGGTACGGTATACACCTATGTGCGTGCCAAAATTTGTGTCTCTATCTCTTATAGTCTCTGAGATCGACGCGTTCATACAGACAGACAGACAGCCAGACGGACAGACGGACATGGCTATATCGACTCGGCTTTTGATGCTGATCAAAAATATATATACTTTATAGGGTCGGAGAAGCTTCCTTCTGGCTGTTACATACATTTGCACAACTTCATGATCCCCTTTTCTCATTTTTAATGGGAACAGGGTATAAAAACATAAGTGACTTTGATAAATGGCTGAAAATATGACAGGAGATTAACTACTATCAAGATAAGAAACGAAATAAATCTTGGAACCCTCAAACACCTGCGACGTCATTACAGCAGCGGAGTATAGGAACTCAAACAATTGAAAATAAATATTTGTTAGACACTAAGCCAAGCTCCTCAAAGACAATTAAACTTAATTATCAAGAATTATTACCAGATGAAATACAAAATAGTCTGGAAAAAGTCTTAAATACCTACGATGGTTTTGAGGAAGATGCAAGCTCATACCAGTCAAATCGGAAAATTTCTGACACGTCATTCTCTAAAAATGCAGTATCTGAAGAAAAACAACAAAAACTAAGAGTTCGTCTTAAAAAATTAAAAGCTAATCCCGATCAAATGCAAAAAATAATCAATATATTATATTTCCGGACGAGAGAAGTTAAGAAAATCCGTTCGAGCAGGAAAACCAGTTCAAATTGGTAAAAATAGAATTAATTGGATTTTACATAAATAATTCACAACGATCTAACAATGAGTAACAAAAATGAGTTTTTTATAACTTTATTAAGTAACAACTCATTAAGTGTGTTTCCTCATAACGTCAAGTGTGCATTTACCAACCTTGTAAATATTCCTGAAATTGTAACTGAAGATTGGGAAGTAGCATTTCTGATATGTATTTAAACAACTTGCACTCCATTCAATTGATCGATAGTAAGTCAAATACTATTCGGTGGGACAATAAGAAACATTTAGTTTATACAGATATATTAAGACCGCTTTGTGTTGGAAATATAAGATCACGATGCCTTCGTATTTTATTATTTTATTATTCAGCCGAGTCGATATAGCGTAACTTCAAAAATTAATATCTTTTAAACTATAAAAGTCTCCATCTTTTTGAAGCACCGCAATTTAAGTTATGTTTAAGGCAATAAAATGTGTATTCTTAGAACCCATATCATGGTGATTATCACTGAGAAAAAATTATATATAAACTTAAGCAACAATTACTTAATATTATTAAATAACTTAAAAATCAAACCACCGCTGTATTCAAACAAACACAATCTTTGGGAGAGAGAGAGAGAAACTTAGAGATGAGCGTATAATAAAAATATTCCAAGATAACCGCGTGACTCCTTGGATGTACTATAATATTATAGTCGGGAGCAAACGAACTGTTACAGAGCAGAGTGTACGAAGAGGCGGACGAGGTGGGAACAGTGGGTTAACAGTGGAAGAGAGTGGAGGGAGCGTAGGAAGATGAATTGAATATTAATTGAAGAGTGGCTGCCATGAGGTCAAGCTGTGTATTCAGTGCATACCATGACACCCTTTTTTTTTCTTTTGATCATTAGTTCATTTAGATTAGTTTAATTCATTGGTTCAACGAGACGGTATTTATTTGTTATTCCCAATCTTTTTTTACCCCTATTTTATTTTATGAATGTCGAAGTTTTATCAAAAAATATTGTCTCTTTAAATTTCGGGAAAGACTTTGGAAGCTATACGTTCCCAATTATGGACAAGAAGTGCTGATTCTGCTGTGAAATACACAATCCTTATAAATTTACTAGAAATGGGTGCGGGATGGAAATACCGCTAGACCCGAAGATCATAATGTAGTTGTCCGGACGGTATATTTTCAGGATCCACTTGACAGTAAGGGATTATTATATAATTCTGGAGTTTCCGAGCGCCTAGAAAATTTGGTTGGAAGGGACGAGATAAAATTTAACATGTGTACAGGCCACTTTATTTATCACGCAAAATATTGATTTATTTTTACCAGCTGTGAACTCGAAACTGTCTAGAAGATAAAATGAAGCCAATCATATTAAATTCAGACAACACAATCTAGAAATTTATATGTAGTTATATGGATTGATAATCATATTTTTACCTCATCAGCGACTCCTTGTGCATTAATCTGCAATTCCTCCAACTCCGTTTTAGGAACTTGAGGTCCAGGTGTTTCTTCAGAAGGATCCGCAGGCATTCTAGAAGAAAGAGTACAAATATACCATCTTTAATATTTAAGCTCGCAGATGTCATTCGGACAGCTTTTATAGTAAGGTTGATTTGTAGCGCGCATATACTGTGTTTTAAATATAATAATAATTCATATATACATGAATAACAAAGTGGTACATAGAATCACTTTGTTGCATCCATAAATATATAAACGCAAAAGCTCACTTAAATTCTTTCTTTGTTTCCCATAAGGAAATATGATCACCCACTTGGGTCTCTGCGACTTTGTCGCTTTGCGCGTCGTCGCTTTGCATACACACACACAAATGCATTTGTGCGCTGCTAACTCAAATTCGAAAACCATAAAGATATTTAAGCATTTTCAATTCAGTCTGTATTCACTGCTATGTCTCGACGCCTGTGTGCGTTCGCAGACTTTATAAATTATCAATTCATTTTAATAAAGGATATAAACTTTACCTGTCGGTGACTACTTATATTTTATTAATTACATGGCGACCGTGACACGTGTGAACGCAGTTCGGTCTATTTTTATCTCTAGTTTATGGCCTATGTGGAGTCGATAATGGGTGCTGGCAAATGTGGTACCCACTATCGCGGTTTTTCGATGCATGTTACCATCTCTTAAGGACACATTTTATTGGTCAGCATCTCAATATATTTAAGATCTTACAAAATTCTATCGAGTGGTTTTCCATTAATTCCATTTTCTAAGTTAGACCTCTATGGGCGAAGTACTAACCGTTTGTCCATTGGAGGCGGGAATTTAGTATAACAATTGTGGTGACCTTCATCTTTGGTGAATTTTCCAAAATTTTAGCTCTCACCTTTTTATACCCGTTACTCGTAGAGTAAAAGCGTATACTAAAGTCGTGCAAATGTATGTAACAGGCAGAAGGAATCATTTCCGACCATATAAAGTATATATATTCTTGATCAGCATCAACAGCCGAGTCGATATAGCCATGTCCGTCTGTTCGTCTGTCTGTATGAACACCTAGATCTCAGAGACTAGAAGAGCTAGAGCAACCAATTTTGAAATGTATTGTCTGCACTATTGTCTGCACGCAGATCCAGTTTATTTAAAATTTTTGCCACGCCCACCCACGAACCCACAATAGAAAATGTTGAATAACTCCCACAATTTTTGAGATATCGATCAAATTCAAAACGTAGATTTATATTAGCAACATCTATAAGACCTGAAATTTTCCTCAAGATCGGATAATAAATAGCCGAGCTAAAAAAATGTTGCATACTTTTCGGCGGACCCACCTCAGGCATACAGGAAGGCTATTAAACATTTGTTTCCATGAGTAACGGGTATATCGAAGTCGGTTAGAGCCGACTTTAACTTACGCTCTCGTTTTAACCAGCAACAAATGTTGTAACTGTATGTTGCTAGTATAAATGTGCCCATTAAACGCGAGCTTGACGTGATCAAAAAAAACTGGGTATGAGGTGTTGCTCCCTGATACCTCTAGTTTCATAATTTATTGGTCCCGTTCCCAGGCATTAAAAAAAGTGGAATTTTGTGGCACTGTGTAATAGAAGAAGAAATAACCACAATGCCACAAACAACAATTAAATTCTTAAAAACAGTAACAGAAACAGATACACATGAGGCAACAGCAGTATCCGTAATAAAAACAAAACTAAAGGGATACGCAAGAAACTTGATCACTACAGAAAGGACTATAAACCAAATCAAAAATAAACTTCAAGCATCAGTGAAAGAAGATTCCGTAGAAGTGATCTCCGCAAAGCTGATGAGCCTACAGCAAAAAACCAAAACAGCTAACATTTATACAAAAGAAGTTGAGCAATTGGCTACCAAATATAGTGTCCAACATGCTGTCAAAGCAATGACACAAAATTACAACAAAGATAAGGTAAAACTTATTATGCAGGCTGGCACATTCAACAATATGAATGATGCCGTATCTAAATTTGTAAACAGATGCACTGAAGCAACGGGTAAAACCGACTCAGTCCTATACTTTTCAAATAGCGGATATTGCGGAAATAATGGACGCGGTCAGTACCAAAACCACGAAAATAGAGGCAGAGGTTACCAAGGTAACCAGTGAAACAAAGTCACGGAAACTACAATAATAACGGTTACATCAACCGTGGCCGTGGTTCCTATAATGGAAATTACTGAGGCCAGAACAAACAAAACGGCAATAATAACAACGGCCGAAACAACAACCAACATGTACGAATTGCGAATTCGGAAAACCAGCAACACCCCTTGAGCAATCAAAATGCAAACCGACAGTAAAAGTGTACACAATAAATCTCTATCTAAGTAACATAATAACAGTACGAAACGATGATACAAAATCAAATCTTACTTATTAGATACTGGAGCCGAAATTTCTCTGGTAAAGTACCGGAATAATGATAAACCTTAAAACAAACGTTAGTAGTACCACAAAATTTTTGAATTCCAACCGATGGAATACTAGGTTCCGATTTCATCAAAAAATACAATTGCCTTTTAGATTTTCAAGAGAAGCAACATACCTTATTCTTGCGTACCAAAAACTTTCATACACACATTCAAATACCAATAACTCATTCCACTGAGAATGATTTATTATTATTATCAGCTAGATCTGAAGTCATACGACAAGTACGATTAAAGACTAGTGAAACGAGAGCATGAGTTAAAGTCGGCTCTAACCGACTTCGATATACCCGTTACTCATGGAAAAAATTTTTAATAGCCTTCCTGTGTGCCTGAGATGGGACAGCCGAAAAGTATGCACCATTTTTTAACTCGGCTATTTATCATCCGATCTTGATGAAAATTTCAGGGCTTATAGATGTTGCGAATATAAACTTAAGTTTTAAACTTGATTTTGATATCTCAAAAATTGTGGGAGGTTTTCAACATCTTTTATTGTGGGGGCGGGGGTGGGCGTGGAAAAAATTTTAAATAAACTTGATCTGCGTGCAGACAATAGGAGTCTACATTTCAAAATTGGTTGCTCTAGCTCTTCTAGTCTCTGAGATCTAGGTGTTCATACAGACAGACGAACAGACGGACAGACGGACATGGCTATATCGACTCGGCTGTTGATGCTGATCAAGAATATATATACTTTATATGGTCGGAAATGATTCCTTCTGCCTGTTACATACACTTGCACGACTTTAGTATACCCTTTTACTCTACGAGTAACGGGTATAATAAAAGATCAAAAGAAATATTGAAGAAATTAAATTTGCCAAAAAATTCAAAATGTAATTCAGCGAATGAATTTTATAAACAAAAACTTATATTGAACGATAAAACACCAGTCTACATCAAAAATTATAGAAACGCAGAGGCAGAGAAGCCTGAAATAAACAAACAGGTCGAAAAACTCATTAAAGATGGTATAGTTGAACCATCGATATCTGAATATAACAGCCCACTTCTCTTGGTACCCAAGAAATCACTCCCAAATTCAACGGAGAAAAGATCGCGTTTGGTAGTGAACTACCGACAAATAAATAAAAAGCTTTTAGCTGATAAATTCCCACTTCTAAGAATAGAAGATATTTTTGATCAACTAGGTGGAGCGAAATACTTTTCATGCCTTGACCTCATGTCTGGATTTCACCAGATTGAATTGGAAGAAAGAAATTTAACATAATTTTCAACGAGCACTGGCTCTTATCGTTACACGCGACTACCATATGCACTCAAAGTTGCCCCAAATTCGCAAGCATAGAAATGTTTAATAGCCATCCTGTGTGCCTGAGGTGAGACAGCCGAAAAGTATGCAACATTTTTTAACTCGGCTATTTATCATCTCATCTGGATGAAAATTGGAGGACTTATAGTTGTTGGGAATATAAAATTAAGTTTTAAATTTGAGATCGACATCTCGAAAATTGTGGGAGTTATTCAACATTTTTTATTGTGGGGGCGGGGGTGGGCGTGACAAAAATTTGAAATAAACTTGATCTGCGTGCAGACAATAGGAGTCTACATTTCAAAATTGGTTGCTCTAGCTCTTCTAGTCTCTGAGATCTAGGTGTTCATACAGACAGACGGACGGACGGACAGACGGACATGGCTATATCGACTCGGCTGTTGATGCTGATCAAGAATATATATACTTTATATGGTCGGAAATGATTCCTTCTGCCTGTTATTACATTTGCACGACTTTAGTATACCCTTTTACTCTACTAGTAACGGGTATAAAAACATAACTTATTGCTGTAGGTAATTTTCCATTGATTTTTATACTCTGTACCGAAGGTACATAGAGTATATTAAGTTTGTGCAAAAGTATGTAACATGGAGAAGGAATCGTTTCCGACCCTATAAAGTATATATATTCTTGATCAGCATCAACAGCCGATTCGATATAGCCATGTCCGTCTGTCCGTCCGTCCGTCCGTCCGTCCGTCCGTCTGTCCGTCTGTCCGTCTGTCCGTCCGTATGAACGAAGAGATCTCAGAGATGGTAAGAGATAGAGGTTTGACATGTATGGGGCATATATTTCTTATACTTGCAGGCAGATCAAGTTTATTTTCAATTTTTGCCACGCCCCCTCCCGCCCCCGCAATTTGGAAAAAACGTCATATCTGCTACAGTTTTGAAGATAGATCGTTCGTACCTTCTAGAGATACCTTGTAAATAAAATTACTTATCGATTTGCTGAAGGAATGATAAAGATCGGATGAACGATACTCAAGTTATGAGCAAAAAACGGCCAATAAACACCCAGCACCACCCCACCCACCACCGCAGCATTCTATTGAACGTCAATCTTAGTGAGAGAGAGAGAGAGAGAGAGAGAGAGAGTGAAACTTAGAGATGAGCGCGTATAACTCGTGAGCAAATGCGAGCTGAGACGTTAAGGGTACAGAGTATGTTATAGTCGGGCTTGACCGACTTTCTTTCTTGTTTTATTATACTCTGTACCGAAGGTACAGAAAAATTAATTATCGATTTGCTGAAGGAATGATAAAGATCGGATGAACGATACTCAAGTTATGGGCAAAAAACGGCCACTTAACACCACCCACCCCCCACCAATAACCACAGCAACATACCCTAACCGTTCAACACAGGCAATCTTAGTGCGAGAGAGAAGAGAGAGAGAGAGAGAGAAACTTAGAGAGCGCACCGCGTTGTGCGCGGGGTGTTAACTGGCCGTTTGACTCCTGAGCAAATGCGAGTGTAAGGGTACAGAGTATGTTATAGTCGGGCTTGACCGACTTTCTTTCTTGTTTAAAACGGGCGAGCTTCGAATTGTTTTAATATCGTTAGGTAGCTGGTCCCATAGACGAATAGCATAAGGAAAGAAGTGCAAGTCAGATGTTGCTAGTTTATTTTTTATACCCTGTTCCCATTAAAAATGGGAAAAGGGGATCATGAAGTTGTGCAAATGTATGTAACAGCCAGAAGGAAGCTTCTCCGACCCTATAAAGTATATATATTCTTGATCAGCATCAACAGCCGAGTCGATATAGCCAAGTCCGTCTGTCCGTCTGTCTGTCTGTCTGTATGAACGCGTCGATCTCAGAGACTATAAGAGATAGAGATACAAATTTTGGCACGCACATACACCCAGCGCCACAAAAAAAGCCGCACCTCGAAAATTTATGAATTTTTGCCATCACTATGCGGGGATTTCCCTAAATGCCGTTCTTTGCTCATATTTTTTTTTTTGGGGGGTTCCCTTAAATATTCTTCACAGAGATTCGTCATTTCAAGAGCTCAGTTGTCAAATTGCTTTTACTAGAATTTTATTTTTGAAGACACCTTTAAAAGTATGCCTAAAGGAAAGCAGTTCAGTATTCGGGAGAAGGAGAGAATTATTTTATTATCTGAACAAAATGTACCAAATCGTCAAATAGCAGCTCAGACAGGTTGTAATGAAAGTTCAGTGGGTCGATTTTTAAAAAAATATCGTGAGACAGGTGAAGTGGAAAGGAAGCAAGGATCGGGAATGAAAAAATGCACCACAGCACGAGAAGATCGTATTATCATGAAAACGAGCCTGCAGGATCGCTTTAAAAATGCAGCTGAGATAGCATCTGAGGTACGGCAACAATTTGTAAAGGATGTTTCGACCCGAACAATTCAACGTCGTTTAAATGAAGTGGGTTTAATGGCAAGGACACCTGCAAAAAAGCCACTCCTAAATAAAAGAATGAAGGAAAATCGGCTAAACTGGGCCAAGGAAAAAAAAAATTGGAGTGATTCCTAATGGTCACGAGTCCTATTTTCGGATGAGTCCAAATTCAATCTCATTGGACCCGATGGCTCTTGCAAGGTGCGCCGTAGAAGGGGCGAACGATATTTGGAAAATTGCTGTGTGGGAACCGTTAAGCATTCACCATACATTATGATATGGGGATGCATATCTAAATATAAAACTGAATCAATTTTAATGATTCAGGGTATGGTGAACGCGGAAAAATATAAAGATATAATTTTAAATGGAGTTGTGCCTAGCATTGAAGCAATAAGTGAGAAAGAAGAAGATCCTATTTTTCAAGATGATTCTGCACCTTGCCATCGGGCTCGATCTGTAAGTAATTCAGTGAGCTTTTGTTATTAAAACAACTTAATCAATTAATTTTGACCTTTCTCTTAACGAAGATAACAATTTTGAAGGAAGAAATGGGCATTAAGTCCCTAAATTGGCCCGGAAACAGCCCTGACCTCAACCCAATAGAGAATGTCTGGGCCATTATGGCTGCGAAAATAAAAAAAAGGAAGCCTAAAACCATGGTAGAATTGAAGGATGTGATAGAAAAAGTATGGTTCGAGGATATCACTGAGAAAATTTAAGCGCTTTGTACAATTCGATGCCCAATAGGGTAAAATGTGTAATTAAAGCAAAAGGGGGTACCACAAAGTACTAATTTAAATTAAAAAAAAAACATTAACATTAATTTGATACAAAATATATATTAGATTCTAGCAAATTAAGTTTACTTTTGGAAAAAAATCATTATTTGTTGAGTATATGCACTATTATAATTATTATAATTTTTTTTCTTAAAGCTGTCATAATTATGAAAAGTCACCAAAATTAATATGGGTCTGGAAAAAAACCTTTTTCTAAAAAACTAACATTCATAAAATAAAAATTGTTATGCACTTTTATTTAAAAATATTCCATTAATCAGTAAAAAAAATAATTGGGCAATTCGGAAAACATTTATAGAAACCCCAAGCAAGAAAACATACAAGTATGTGAATATTTAGACTGCGGCTTTTTTTGTGGCGCTGGGTGTAGGTGTATATCTCGTTATCCCTAACTCTTCAGTAGGCTTTTCGCTGAAGAAAGCATGATTGCCAACTGCCTCTCCATACAATCATTGTTTAGATCAGTTGGGAACTGGTAAAAGCAATGAAAGTAAAAATAGACACGCAATGAGTGCTTTCATCTTTCTGGTGGTAGTGCTTAAGCTTAGGGCTGAACTTTTTAAGTGCAAAAGCTTGAACTTTTGAGCGAACTTAGAAGTGCCCGTTAAATCGTTAGGGATAACGATAAAACAGTTCTGTATAGGCAACCTGCTCTTTTTGGTGATACAATGCATAAGTTGTTTACAAGTTGTGAACAAACGCAACTTTTTCGGACCTAGAGCCAGCCAACTCACACTAAGTTTTGCATATTCGATAACGTATCAGTATATTCGATAACGGATCCATCAATCTTTTGCTGCTGTAAACTGCTTGTGTCATATTTCTTTTTATAAATAACTAGACATTTTGATTTAATTGGGTTTATCGAACATTAAAGACACGTTTAGAGATATACTAAAGGCATGGTATATAAACCGTCATCCTGATCCTTTTTCCATTTTCATACCAGTACTAAACACGGCTGCCAAGCTCGTCACAAGATACCGCATCGTTTCCAGCATAAAGATAAATTAAAGATCCCTTTTATTTTACTCTATTACTATTTAGATTATACATTTCGGCAAACTCCTTAGGCTATTATTGATTATTATTACTATTGTGTTTAATTATTTTAAATCTATAATTATTTAAAAGTCCTCCGCTACTATTCTGTGTCTGTACCTTAATGCTGCAGCAATAGAACAGGAGAGCAACGTCCAATTTGATCCATTTATGAGATCCAAGATCATCTCCCTTTCAAAAGTAGTTCCTCCGAAGTACAATTGCCTGGTTTCTGCTAAATGGGACAGTCGACAAGAAAGTGTAGTATGTCCTCACGCACCCTCATATAACAAAGCGTACAGTTTCCAGACCTTATATGTGGTATGAAATTTAGTGCCAGGATCTCACCACGCGCCATAAAAATGCTTCTAATTCGGTCAATCGTATATACAACCGAGAAGTAGCTGACTGTACCGAGCTCATAATTTAGTTCCCTTTCTAGCAGGCGAACCGAGCTGCGCTGCGCCTCCTTTATAAATTCGTCTCTGTAGCTCTCACCCATCCTACGTACAATTTTGTCTGACCAGAGCACCCATTCCATAGTGTCGTCCAAACGTAAAGGTACGGATAGCTTCTCCGCCAGGTTTTCCCACTCTTGGAAGTGTTGTAATTTTTCACGCAGTAATTACGAAGACACAATCTTTGCGAGTCGGTGATCGGGCATACGCATTACCTTTTGCATATACCTGAAATGGATGTCGGCTGTATATAAGTGAAGAGGCGAAAGTCCAGTTTCCAGATATATCATTCTGTTTGGCGTATTCTGCGCCAGGCGGAACAATCTTTTAATGGAATACCTTAGTAGGATGACCTAGTAGTCCTCTATATGGATGACCTAGTAGTCATTGGATGCTCCGAACAACATATGTTCAAGAATTTGACAAACGTCTTCGAACTTTGTCGTAAATTTAATCTAAAATTGCATCCTGAGAAATGTTCATTTTTCATGCACGAAATAACCTATCTCAAACATAAATGTACCGATAAGGGCATTCTACCAGATGACAAAAATGCGACGTCATCAAAAATTGTCTAGTCCCATTCGGTAATTATAACAGGAGATTTATTCGTAATTTCGCAATACGAATGTTCTTCGTTACCTAACGAGACTTTGCAAAAAGAATGTTCAATTCCAATGGACTCCTGAATGCAATAACGCATTCGAATATTTAAAAAAGGCACTAATGGAGCCTACATTATTACAATACCCAGATTTTGAAAGAGAATTTTGCATTATTACAGATGCCAGTAAGCACGCTTGTGGCGCAGTACTTACTCAAGAACGCAATGGTGTACAACTACCAGTTGCATACGCTTCAAGAACTTTGACGCAAGGAGAAAGTAATAAATCCACAACAGAGCAGGAGTTAGCTGCTATCCACTGGGCAATAAAACATATCAGACCTTACGTTTATGGAAGACATTTCCTTGTAAAAACAGACCATAGACCACTAACTTACCTATTTTCAATGAAAAATCTAAGCTCTAAGCTAACGCGATTGCGCTTAGACTCAGAAGAATATGATTTTGAGGTACAATACCTCAAGGGGAAAGATAACCACGTTGCATGTGCTTTGTCCAGAATAACTACTGGAGAGCACTATTGTATAAACATAACAACATTTGGGGGGTTTAAGCGTAGGATCTACAGCAATAAAAATTTTTTTTTATTTATTTCATTTGCTTAAACGTGCTATTAGGGTCTTAAAAACATTCCGTACAACTTTCAAGCAGATCTGACAATATGTTCTACAAATCAAATTTTTTTTTTCTGACCCTCGTATATGAATAAAATGTTCATCGACACTCGTATTTTAAAATCCATGTTTTTTTTATCAAAAAACTAAAAAAAAAGTCATAAAACGTTTGCAATTTTCCAAAAAGTTGATTATTAAAATACATTTTACTTGGAAATTTTAGGTGATTTTTTTTTATTATGTCTTGACGCACCTTAACCCAAATTTCTCGGGAACCAATCAACCGATTTGGATGAATTTTTTTCCTGTCATAACTAAAACACAAATGCAAAAATTTTCGAAATTTTGACTCTGCAACCCAACAGCTCCGATGTTTTTGAACCTATCCCAAATTGATAACCACATCAATTCTTCAAGCATATTTTTTTAATTTTATACATTTCTGATAAGCTGTTCCCGAGAAAAATCCAGATATCATATCATATCATTTATTGTTTGTGTGTAATTCAATTTTTAGCGACACATTACAAAAATGGGCTCCCTGCTCTTAACAAGTTTTTTTTAATCAATACTTTCTTAGTAGAGTATTTAAAATATGTATTTGACGACTTTTTTTTATATTTTTGATTAAAGTTATATATACTTATTTAATAGCAATCTCCAATCTCCGTTGCTCCATACCGAGGATGTTCAGAACGTCATCAGCGCTGACCTTAATGTCACGATGAATATATAAAAGGGCCAGTCCATTTAAGCGGGTTTCTCCCATCGAATTCCGCAAATATGTTTTTAAAATCTTCAAAGAAGAAAAAGATCTTTCGGCAGCCGATGTTGTAATTGGCAATGCCATGAATATTTGCAGCAGAATATAAACATTTGGGAACACTACCGCGTCAGTTTTCTGCATTGCTTCTTTCAGGGTTTTTGGATGCAAAGCGTTGGCCATGTGTCGTCTCCAAAGTTTTATTTCGGGAATTCCCTCAGCAGTTGAGCAGGTAACAAATGTAGAGTAGCGTTCCAAAATTGTTTTTGCATTGCTGTCATCCTCCGAGCTCCAATTTTGACTATATTTTTGAATGCAGCTAAAGCCAAGGAACACTGATTTATGGTTAGATGGCCAGTGTTTAATCTGTGACAGTGCAGAATCCAAAAATGGCAGAAATATTACAACCCTAAAATGCATCTCTGCTGATGCATTGGACTTTGACTGGTCGGAGCTACCTTTTATCAGTCCTGATAAGCGTCTAGGAATCACAGTAGAAATGCAATTTTCCTTGCAGAACGCTGACCTCAGAAAATATGTTTTCAAACACAGTTTCAGCATTTTTTCGCATATCTTCCAGTTCGGCTGTAACGGTCTTTGTATATTTCATCGCTGTTTCCAGGTCCGCTGATTCAGTTTGTAGAAGTCGGCTATGTGGCAATGTGACTGCGAATATGGCTGCTATGCTTCTAATTGCACACTGAAACTCTGGGGTTTTAATTAATGTACCCAATTGATGTGCCAACGATGCACTCGTATTGTCATCCCATTCTGCAATTTCGCCTAGAGAAACAATAACTGCTGTCTGAAGTTCCAGAAACACCAGTACAGACTCGTGACGCTGAACCCACCGGGTTGGACACAGCTTCTTCAATTTTCTCGCTGAAGAAGTCGTTTCCAAAAGATCAATGTTTTTTGTTAAGACTGATTGCCGCTTTGGAGTATTAAAAAATGAGCATATACTACTTAGTGATCCCATGCAGTTGCGAATTGATGGAATACTGCAAGCATCAGAAATGGCCAAGTTTAATGAATGTGCAGCACAATGGACATATATAGCATGTTCGAGCACATTTCGAACATATTTTTGAGCTCCTTTAAAACGTCCACTCATTGCAGCAGCGCCGTCATATCCTTGGCCAACCATCTTTTGAGTTTCGATATTTAGATGTTTCATCGTGTTGATAATTACTTCCGCCAAAGCTTTTCCAGTTACGTCAATGACAGGCACAAAGCAAAGGAAGTCTTCTCGTATATGTTTTTGTTTGACATCATAATATCTAAAGCATAATGAAAATTGCTCTACATTTGCGATATCCGTTGTCTCATCTGCGAGCACTGAAAATGCATTTGAGGAGTTGATTGCCTCAACAATGTGAGTCGTAATAACTCGATTACATGCATTAATTATCTCGTTCTGGATTAGAGGACTTACATATTTGGCGTTTCTTGGCCCAGTCTCTAAATGCTATTTCAGTTTGTTATCACCAGCGTCTACTCGATATCGCAGCAGCGCGCGAAAATTTCCGTCATTTTCGACCGACTGCTCCAGAATGTCATTTTGCTCAGCACGGCCACGTAAAGCAAGTCCTTGGCGACCCAGGAAGATCACGGTTTCAATAATAGATCGTAGGCTAGCTCTATTCTGACGCACTTGCTCCGCAAATGTAGTGTTTATTTGCGCTTTGATTGAGTCGACACGTAGATTTTCAACTTCGTTTCGTGATACTTGCCGCAATACAGCGGATTGATAGATGGGTGTTATCTGGTGCTTATTGAACATCTCGACCGCATCCTTCCAGTTTTTAAATGGCTCTTTAACCAGCTTTTTATGCATTGCTGAAGTCCCAAAAAAGACGCAAACGGCACAAAAGGCACCATCCGTAGACATTGAGTAAGTTAGCCATGGCCAACGAGACAGCCAATTGCGATTAAAACGCAAGTTTCGCTTTTCACTTTCCGGAAATTTAAATGAGACTGGTGGAACCTGAATGCGTTGCATAAACCATTGGTGCCTTTTGCCATCTGGGATGATTTGATTGACAAAACACACTATATCTTGTTTAGAATCAGCATCTTCAAAAAAAATGGCAACTTCACTTGCCACTTCAACTGCTACATTTGCGTTTACAATCAATGACACATTTGTATCTTCAATTTCATTTGTATCACTTTTCTTCTGTTCTTTAGAAAAATAGTACGTCAAATCATGACTTTTTCTTTTCTTTGAAGTCATTTTAATTGAATTAAAGTCAAATGCTTAAGAATGGAACGAGCGAAGTCCACGCAATTATTGGAATTGAACTATATCAAACCAAATTATTATGAATAAATTATTTGAATTGTCTCTTGAGTCATCCTCTTTCCCTGTGTTGTGGAAGGAATCATATATCATTCCTCTCCATAAAAAAGGTAATAAGTCGGATGTTGAAAATTATAGAGGTATTTCCAAATTGTCTGCAATTCCAAAAGCTTTTGAGAGAACTATGACATCTCAACTGCAACATTTATGTTGTTCCATTATTTCACCCTGTCAACATGGATTTGTGAAGCGTCGATCTACTACCACTAACTTATTAGAGCTTACATCATTAGTGATCAAAGGGTTCTTTGGTAAGATGCAAACTGACGTCATTTATACTGATTTTAGTAAGGATTTTGATTCTGTTAATCACTCCTTGTTGCTTCATAAACTGAGTTTAATTGGTTTCCCAACTAACCTTCTTAGTTGGATCTCTGATTACCTAAGTTCTAGAACACAAAAAGTTCTATTTTGTAATTCATACTCGAAACTAATCCAGGTTACCTCTGGTGTACCCCAAGGTAGTCACTTGGGTCCATTGCTTTTTACTCTCTTCATAAATGATCTTCCGTCTGTCTTGACTCACTCTCGTGTGCTTATGTACGCCGATGATGTGAAACTATGTTTAACATATAACGATTTGGTTTCCCGCTATAATTTGCAAGCTGACTTGGATGCATTTCAGTCTTGGTGTAAAGATAATCTATTAAACCTTAACAGTTCCAAGTGTAAGGTTATGACATTTTACAGGAGCTTGCCACAATTCACCACTTAAATGCTTGATAACGTCCCACTTGAGTGCTTAAATGATTCAGCCAATGAGGTAAATGATCTTGGGGTTATTCTTGATCACCGACTTAAATTTGACTCTCATGTTACTGCTACTGTTTGTAGGGCCAGGAGTGTTCTTGGGTTTATTAAGCGCTGGTCGAAGGAATTTGATGATCCCTATACGACGAAGATTTTGTACACTTCTCTTGTCCGTCCGATTCTCGAGTACGGATCATGTGTGTGGTCTCCGCAATATTCAACCCATCAAGATAGAATTGAATCTGTGCAAAAACAGTTTTTATTGTTTGCTCTTCGTGGTTTGGGCTGGAATCCTGAGGTCCGTTAACCATCGTACTCTAGTAGACTTCTTTTGATGAACCTTCCCTCCCTTATTAACCGTAGAGTTATGCTTGGAGTAATCTTTATACATAGACTAATAAATGGTGAAATCGACTCAACTGAGTTGGTTGGCCAAATTAACCTCAACTTTCCTATTAGACCGACTTGTAATTTTATCCCCCTATCTCTAAATCGTTGTAATACTAACTATGCCTTGCATGAACCGTTTCGTGTCCTCTGTGCTGATTACAATAAACTCTACCGAATAATTAACTCTGAAGCTTCTCTTCCTGCTATAAAAATTTCTATTTTAACTTATTTAGCCCGTAGTTAACATTACTTTATGTTCTTCCTTCGCGATTTCGTGTCACACGTTAGTGGCTGCGCCTCTCGGTCGGTTGGGCGGGAGGTTGGCTGCTATTTTGCTTGGGGCTCGTAACAAGCTTAGGCTTGGTGTCGCATGGGCCACTTTGCGCATTGTACGTCAACGTCCAACGTCCATATAAATAGTTCACAACAGTGAAGACGAAAATTATCCAACACTAAACCAGGGCTAGACAATCAAAAATTGTATTTTATTTTTTTCTGAAAAGAGAAAAGTGATTTCTCGCCAGGGGGGGGGGGGGTTAACCCCCAAAACCCCCCCTGCATACGCCACTGACACTATTAACAACAATGATGTCAAAAAATACGCGAAACGAAATCTCGACAAATGTAAATGTTTGTTTAAAATGGGAAAACGGGTTGTTTCGAGATTTGCAGTAGATGACTTGTTCTCTAATGGAAAATTCGAATTAGGTTAATTCTTTCAAAGGCTTGATTCTGAAGCCGGAATTTAAGGCATTATACAATTTCAAATGTCACCAAGTGAACAAATTTTTGAATCTGTCTCACTAAAATTATTTAAAGAAACGGGCAATAGTACTCTCAAGAAGGTACAAATAAGCATGCTACAAGAGGTGATAATTATAGACAAAAACAAGTGAGAAAATCGGTCGAGCCCGACTATAACATACTCTTTACCAGTTCATTTGCAGCCGACTATAATATTATAATACATCCAAGGAGTCTCGCGTTTATCGTGCAATATTTTTATTATACGCTCATCTCTAATAAGGTTCTCTCTCTCTCTCTCCCAAAGAGTGTGTTTGTTTGAATACAGCGGTGGTAGGCTAGGTGGGTGGGGGTGCTGGTTTCGGATATCTTTTTTTGCTCATAACTTGTGTATCGTTCATCCGATCTTTATTATTCCTTCAGCAAATCGATAAATAGTTTTGATTACTAGATATCTCCAGAAGGAACGAACAATCTATCATCAGAAGATATGACGTTTTTCAAAATTGCGGGGGCGTGGCAAAAATTGAAAATAAACTTGATCTGCCTGCAAGTATAAGAAATATATGTCCCATACATGTCAAACCTCTATCTCTTACCATCTCTGAGATCTGTGCGTTTATACAGACGGACAGACAGACGGACGGACGGACGGACAGACGGACATGGCTATATCGACTCGGCTGTTGATGCTGATCAAGAATATATATACTTTATAGGGTCGGAAACGATTCCTTCTCCCTGTTACATACTTTTGCACAAACTTAATATACTCTATGTACCTTCGGTACAGAGTATAACAACGAAGATCAAATTAAAGCAATCCTGTTACAATACCATGACGACCCTATCGAGGGCGGCCACTTAGGGATTTCGCGAACCCTGTTAAAAATAAGAAGATACTATTATTGGCCACAAATGACTAAAACGATAAAACAGTATGTAAAAATATGTCAGAAATGCCAAAAAGCACAGACGACAACCGATACTAAAACACCATTGACAATAACACCAACGCCAGCAACAGCGATTGATACAGTACTAATCGATACCATTGGTCCACTTCCAAAAACAGAGAATGGCAATGAGTATGCTGTAACTATCATTTGCGACTTAACGAAATACTTAGTCACAATTCCAGTGCAAAATAAAAGCGCTAAAACAGTTGCTAAGGCAATATTGGAATCATTTATACTCAAGTACGGTCCAATGAAGACGTTCATTACGGACATGTGTACTGAATATATATGTAACTTACATAATGTAAGTATATGAAAATAAATAATATACAATCCACCGCTCATCTCCATCAATTTCTTGGTACAATCGAGCGAAGTCATCGAACATTCAACGAAAACATCCGTTCCTACATTTCGAACGACAAAGACGATTGGGACATATGGTTGAATTATTTCACCCACTGTTTCAACACAACACCATCAGAATTACACGAGTACTGTCCTTTTGAACTTGTTTCTGTCAGAATACCAAGACAGTTAAAAGATTTGAATAAACTAACTATATATATAGGATCTATCTATATATAACATAGACGACTACGCTAAGGAAGTTAAATTTAGTTTGGAAGTATCATAAAAAAGAGCTAGAATTATGATGGATAAGGCAAAGGAAAAGCGCAAGACGCATTATGACGGAAATACCAATGATTTCAAATTATCATTAGGAGATCTAGTTTTACTCAGAAATGAAACAGGCCAAAAGCTAGATTATAAATACACAGGACTTCACAAGTTCGAACAAATAAGTTAGATAAACTTCTGGTGAACCATGGGGGAGGAACCTCAAGGGGCACAAATTCATTAAACACTGTGTAAAGAACAGCGTAAAAGCGTGTGTTGTTTTTTCTATATCCTGAGATGAGTCCAGGAAAGACCAGTCGACCATGGATAAGGTCTCATTGAGACGTAGAAAATCAACTTTTTGAAAGCAAAAGGATGCAATATTCTGGAAAGAGGGAGAAGTAGTGTTCGGTATATCTAGCTCGAAATCAATTTGTAGTGTAGGGTGATGAATGTCCTCCGGAATTGACAGAGGCGGAATTCTGGATACCATCGAATTGGGAACATCGGAAACGAATACCAGGTCAAGGAGTCTGTGCAAGCCATTGCTAATGGAATTAATCTGCCCAAAAGATTGCTCAGCCATAAGATTTAAAAACTCATGAGACGCAGAAGGGTACAGTTCGTAGGAATTGTCATAAGAAGACCAAGAGATATGTGGGATATTGAAATCCCCGACGAACAAGGAAGGAATTCGTTGTATGTGTTCGGCGTAAAGCAAATAAAGAGCAAAGTCAGAGGCAGGAGGAATATATGAGCACGTTAAGAAAATGTTTGAATCGTGTGTTTGAGTTTTAACTGCTACGAACTCTGTGTTAGGCGGTAAATCGCAAGGAATCTGCTGGGACGGCCAAATTGCATCAACAGCAATTAGGACTCCACCCCCTCGAAATAAGGCAAAATCTGAAAAGTAGAAATGTCTCATATAGATTTAAAGTTAAATTCTAAATTTCACACTTTCAGGTGGCACACCGATTAAAACGCTAACAGTGGGGATAGAATCCGTACCCACTGGTGGAACCAGAGGCACGCCATTTAATTGAATCCGAATGTGAGGAGCATCAGCAGTACCAGTAACGGATTGAGGTGGGATCTCGTTTGCAGTATCCTGTAGAGCTGGAGGTGCAGCGGTTGTAACGTAAGCATCAGCAAACAGGAGTATCGATCCCGTCTATCTATCTATCAGCAGCACTATTAGCGACAGGAGGAGGAGCAGAGGCCACTGCGGCGGCCACAGTTGGGGCGACAGGCGAAGAGGCGATGGCAGAGGGAACACCGACAGGAACGGCAATACCAGAGGCAGCAAGTTCGGCCATATTTGGGGCGGCAGCGGATTGGTCCCTTACCACAGCCGGAAAGGCGAAGGCAAGCACATACAGGAGCGGCAGCCCAAGTGCCAACAGGTGCAGAAGCAGATGCCGCAAAGGCGACAATAGCTGGGGCGGCAGCAGAATGATCCGTTATTACAACCGTCGGGAGAGCAACAGGAGCCTCAAGTATAACCTGAGTATAACCCACAGTTGGTGGGAACATGATAGATGGGGTAACAACGGTGGCGGGAGACTGGGGAGAATTGTACGGGATGGCAGTTCTGAAGGTCGCATTTTTCCGTTTGGGCGATTCGTTCATAATTTTTAGACCAATGAATTGAATTCAAAGATAAAAATTTCTTACGGCATTTTTCTTCATTAACTTCCTTGAAGTCCACTCTCATTTGCCGCATAAACTTTCGCGTTTCGTCTTCAATTTCAAACCAATCCGTTTGGAGATATAGTCAGTCACACGGCCAGTCAAACCAGCACATTTGATTTGTGCACAGTTGGTGCAAAGCCAGCAGATGACGTATGAGTCGCCAGCGATACTGCCACCAAACTCACACTTCTTCATAGTGCATAGTAGACTCATATTGAAGAGACTTTAAGGGCTACAATCAATAAGAGAACCCAAAAGAGAACAGCAGGTAGATCCGAACGATGACAAGCGGGGGGTAGCAGCGGATGCATTGCATGCAATAAACCAAGCAGAAGCAGTCGATCTTAAGCCACACTGAAAGTTTACTGTTTGTTGTTGAGAGTTATGACTGCAACAACAATTGTTTACAAAAGAGCACAGGCTTTCGCTCACGATTAACATCGAAATGCTTGGTGCTGAGAGCAAGTTCACAACAACAAGTAGCACGTTCGAGTGCACAAAGCGAAATCAAAACAAAGCACTGCGTTAGATTGTTTGCAGATTTGAGCACTTTAAGTTTAATTGATTTGTAGTTAATCTTAATGCCACTGTATTAACCACACTCAAAAAACAACTCACCCTAAAAAGTGACATTTTCGCCCTAATTTTTAGAAAATCGCCCTAAAAAAAGGGCCAAAAGCGACTCGCCTTATTCTTAAGAAAATTTTTCTAAAAAATAAATAGAAATTGTGTTCTAAATATCAGGGTAATTTTTCTAAAAAAAAAGGGGGTGGGGGTAGGGGGTTCTTTGTTGTTGGTTTTTTTTTTTTTTACTGGGACTCGCGAACTCGGGACCTCTCACACGCGGACGGACTCCTTAGCCCACTCAGCTATTTGCTTTAAGCAAGACGTTGCGTCAAAATCATAGTTAAGAAAGTACACAGTTGGGCGAGGCCTGGGATCAAGTCGCCGAAGCAGCACTTTTTCTTTTACATTTTTCTATTCTTTTAGAAAAACTTTCTTAAAATTAGGGTTTATTTTCTCAATTTTAGGGCAAAATACCCTACATTTGTAACAAATATTTTCTAAAATCAAAGGCGAAATTACCCTAAAAATTAGAAAAGGCGATAAATCAAATTCACCCTAAATTTTAGAAAAAAAAATATGTTTTTCTAAATTACAGAAAGTTTTTTCTAAAAAATTCATTTTAAGGGCAACTTTTCTAAAATGCAGAAAATTTTTTCTTAAAATTAGAAATGTTTCTTAATTTTAAGGCGATTTCGATTTTAGGGCGATTTTCTTAAATATAGAAAAATAATTTTCTCAGTACAGCAAGTTAAGATTAGTTAGGAATGAGTCAGTAGATCCCGTCGGCGGGTATAAAGATGAAATAATTGCGTACAAGCTCAAATATAAAATTAAATTAAATTGAACTTCAAGAGCGCAGAGAAAACACGACCGGCTTTTCTGACTGATCGAGTCGAGTTCATTATAAGTAAAAAATAGCTCATAAATCAAATAAATTTATTTAAAAAAAAAAGAAGTATATAAAATCAAAACTCAAAACTTTGTATACCTTTAATACATTTTCTTTATTTTTTCTCATGATTAAAAAAGAAAAAAAAACGAAAATGTTTATTTTCACACCTATAATGATAATAGAATAACTCCATAAATATACGTTATTCTTTCTAAAAGGGGAGGTGTAGCGCGCATATGCTGTGTTTTAAATGTGTATTAACCCGCGTTTTCACTGTCAATAATAACACAGGTATGAATGTAGTTTTTAGCTCTTTATTTCTTAGGACCGTCTTGTCCGCCATCCTCATGTGTGCTTCCTCTTCTCGCTTCTCTTGCTATCGATTACGCGTTGTAGGGGGTATCTCCACATCCCTCCAATGTTCTTTAGACGGACCTTCAATCCTGTCTCGCTTCTTGGGATCGTCTCGGTAGGCTCCTGAACATCTAAAGATTCCGTATGGATGGACTGATGGGGCTGTTGGTGGACATCGTTGGACTGCTGAAAAGAACTGGGTGAATTCTCAGCATCCTTCGTCGCCGGCAATGGCACCGCCACTGCAGCTAGAGGAACCTTTTTTAAGTGACTAATATTTCTCCTTATGTATTTCCCTTTTCCAAACACCTTAACTATACTTCCGTCTACTTCGACTACACGATACTCAGTAGTGTCAAAGTTTGTGGTCAGTTTGTTCGGATACACAACATTTTTAAGTAATACCATGTCCCCCACTCGAATGCTAGATTCCTTAGCTCCCCTCCTTTTGTCTGCTGCTTCTTTCCCTTTATGTTTTTTCAAACAGTCTGAATCCTTCTCCTCTGATTCTAGAAACTCTCCTGTGACATCAGTCAAACTTGGAATTTTGTCCCTTATTGTCCTATTGAACATCAACTCAGTGGGGGCTGATCCCGTTGTGCCATGAGGCGTGACGTTGTACATAAGTACGAACTTTTGAATTTCTGGAGTACGCTATTTTCAATCTCTTTACTAACGATCGGTTCATGTTTTCCACCTCGCCGTTGGCTTAAGGCCAGTATGGAGGAGTTGTAATCTGCTCAATATTATGAACTTGACAAAACTGGCTAAATTCTTTGCTGACAAATTGTCTACCATTGTCAGTCCGAAGTGACTCAGGTATGCCCAGCCTGCTAAAAATTTCCGACATAACCTCGATAATGGTTTCAGATGAAATCGACCTCAACATTTTAAATTCCATATATCGAGAGTAATAGTCAATTAAGACTAATACAAATTCGTTGCTTGGAAGTGGGCCTAACAGGTCAGCTGCTACAAACTTCCAAGGCGCTGTAGGGAAAATGTGCCTTTGCATTGGGGTTGGCTAATCTGGAAGAGATACTATTAAACAATCCCTGCAGGTTTTTACAAAATTTTCTGCGTCCCTGTCGATCCCTGGCCACCACCCCTTTGAACGCACCCTGCGTTTCATCGCCGACTCCCCAGGATGGCCTTCATGCGCTAGGGCGAGGATTCTTGATCTTAACAATGTCGGAATTACCAGGCGAGTACCCCGTAGGAGTATACTGCCCACAACTGACAATTCATAGCGAAACGGGCTGTAACGGTTTGACTCGGCGGTGCTCCAGTAGTCCTTGCTTAGGCAGGCCATCGCGTCTACTATGTCCTCATCCGATGCACTTTTCTCGACAATTTCCGATATAGTTAGGGACGTTGGTACTGCGCTTGAGATTATGTGAAATATGTTTTCCTCGCCATCCCAGTCAAACGAATTTGAGCCGCTTAATTGAGGCTTGTGATCGGTCACCAGTTCGAACTCTAGTCCAGCCAGATAATAATAATACTTCTCCACACCCCAAACCAAAGCGAGGCCTTCTTTTTCCGTTTGCGAGTACCTTTTTTTCAACATCTGAAAGACTTTTGCTTGCAAATGAGAAGATTCGTGGCCCATTGTCTTCGCCAAACTGTACCAATACAGCTCCTAAGGCTACGGGGCTAGCGTCGGCGATCAGACGAGTTCGGTACCGTACGTTAAAATATGAAAGACTAGCAACGTTTGCCACTTGTTGCTTCAGTTTCTCAAACGCCTGACTTTCTTCTTCTCCCCAAACGAACTTACTATTCATCTTTAAAAGTCGTCTCAGCAGTTCCGTGTTGTCAAATCTGGTAAAAATTTACCGACGATGTTACCAAACCCAGAAAACTTCGAACCTCCTCTTTGTTTTTGGGTGGCCGGAATGTTGTTATCACCTTAACTTTTTCTGGATCAGCTTCAATCCCTTGGTCGGATAATATGTGTCCTAGGAATTTCAGCTTATTGGTTTTCCAAATGCATTTAGCTTCATTCAGCAAAACATTTTTCTCCGTAAATATTTCCCGCACTTTCCGAACTGCCTCATCGTGCTCTGCTTCGGTGCTGCCAAAAATAATTACGTCATCAATATAATTTAAGACGTTGGGACAGGACGCCAACAGTTCTTCTAGCATCCGTTGGAAGATTTCCGGCGCAGAACAACAATCGTTTGTATCGAAATAGGCCCATGTGGGTAATAAAAGTTGTAATTTCACGACTATCCTCATGGAGCTCCAATTGGTGGTAGGCATTTCTTAGGTCAAGTCTGGAGAAGAATTTTGCACCTCTGAGCTTGGTCAAGAAGGTTTCAAATGTTGGCAGAGGGTAATTTTCTCTGAATATCGCCTTGTTCGCCCGACGCATATCTGAACAAAGTCTAATCTCCCCATTCTCTTTAAAAGCTACCACGATCGGCGATATCCAAGGGCTTGGTCCCTTTACTGGCTCAATAATATCTCGCTGCAGCGCCTCTTTGAGCTTAGTGGTTACCTTTTCCTCTAGAGCTGCAGGTATGCGTCTCACTGGTTGCTGGACCGGATTTATATTGGGGTCAATTGATAACTTCACAACAGTTCCATTCCATTTAGGAAATGGCTGCCCAGATTCAACTAAATTCACGCTTAAGCCCAGTCTTAAGACGTTAAGTTTTACAGCCGTGTCCCTGCCGAGTAGCGAATTGCTTTCCGTTCTCAATCACGTAGAACGTAGCAATCATTTCTGGCACACCTCTCACTGTAATTGGGGCCTCAAAAACACATCTGACTTTCAATGGCTCGTTGCTCGCATAAGCCCTGAACGTGTTATGTGACTGGCTTCGATTGTTGAACATTGCCGTATTATTACGACATAATTGTACACAGTCGTCCTGACTCACCAGATTATAACGGGATCCCGAGTCAATCACCATCGCTATTGGGGAGCCCCCCACCTTACAATGAATCATCACATCTTCCTCTGTATCGCTTACCACCCTAAAACAATCAGCATCGGGTGTCTTCTTGTCAATCTCAGCTTGAGTTTGGCACACTGAGTTTACTCTCGAATCACTCATTCGCCTACGCTTCATGTTGCCATCACGAAATCCAGAAAATGACCTTTTGGCTTTGGTTCTACATTTCCGTGCATTATGGCCAATCCGTGAACATTTGTTGCACTGCACATTTCGCGCTGGACACCCTAAACTATTCTCGCTGTGGTCATTCCTGCCGCACCGGCTACATTCACCTTCGGCCCTTTTATCGCGTGTCCCACGGAAACTTACTTTGTTAACCCATTCGACCCCAGCGTTGCCTGTGAGCAATTTCAAATGTTTAACGGCTGACGGTAATCGTTTCTTCTATTATTGTCTGCTCATTCTTCGACATAACGGTGCTTGTATGTGTGTACTCATAATGTGATCAAAAAAAATCGAATTTGCACATCACTTGACGAAATTGTTTTCAACAGACTAGACGTGCGTCGTGAAAAAAATTGTTGTGAAATTCTGAAGAATATTTAAAGTGACTGATTTACTCATAAAATATATATATAAAAAGGCTAAAAGTATACATGAAATATTGTTAATCAATGAATAAGCAAAACTTTGCTAAGATTTAATTTAATTAATTTTCAATAATAACGAGGTGACGAATTTTCAAAGTTGTAAAGTTGCTTGTGGGCAACTTTGGGCCATTGCAATACACAATATATATACACCATAGTATGAGACCGAAAGAGAAAGGTTTATCAAATGATGACATTGAGAGGATTATCAACTTCGATTGGGATGCCTCCACTGACGAAGAAAGTGGTGATGAAATGGAAGATATCTCTGCAGTGCTGGAGAAGAATTTAAGAGATATCGTGGACAAAGGAGAATCAATAGAGATTGAATATATTGACAACTTTATCAAAGAACAATGTAACCAGGAACCTAGTGCTGTGGCTAAGAGTTGCTTTGAAAAAGTTGATCCCAAGACATTAAAATGGAGAACAAGGCCATTTGAAGATCCAAAAAGTATTTGGGAAGCAGACGATAAACTCCAAGTCGGTAGCGTGATGACACCTGTAGAATATTTCTGCACCTTTTTTGATATCAAAGTAATTGACTTGATAACAAATCAAACGAAATTGTATGGGTTGCAAGAGCACGGCATAGAGCTTCAATGCACCGGAGATCTTATCAAGCGATATATTGGAATTTTGTTATACTTGGGAGTAATAAAAGTTCCGCACCTGAAAATGGCTTGGTCAAAAGAGTTAAAGCTTACTGCTATATCAGATTCAATGCCACGAGGAAGGTTTGAAAAAATCAAACAATGTTTACATTTCAACGATAACGGAGATCTTATCAAGCGATATATTGGAATTTTGTTATACTTGGGAGTAATAAAAGTTCCGCAACTGAAAATGGCTTGGTCAAAAGAGTTAAAGCTTACTGCTATATCAGATTCAATGCCACGAGGAAGGTTTGAAAAAATCAAACAATGTTTACATTTCAACGATAACACTAAACAATCCAAAAAAGGAGATGCGAATTATGATAAGCTGTACAAGATACGCCCTTTACTAGACATTCTCAAAGAAAGTTTCGGTAAACTACCCCAAGAAGAGCATCAAAGCGTTGATGAGCAAATCATTGCGTACAATGGTATTCAAATTTAAATTTTATTAGAAAATGTATCTTCAATTTAAATTTTGTTTCCAGGTCAATCGTCATATAAGCAATACAATCCAGCTAAGCCTCACAAATGGGGTCTGAAAATGTTTACTCGTGCTGGAACATCTGGATTGGGAATATCATCGGATGTAGTATTATATTTAGCAAAAGGGCTTCCCGAAGGCAAACCTTTCAAGCTTTATTTTGACAATTGGTTTACGTCAGTTAGTCTTTTGATTGCATTGAAGGAAATGGGCATATTTGCAACTGGAACTATCCGCAAAAATCGCATAAGCAATTGACAACTTCTTTCAAATGCAGAATTGAAAAAACGTGGAAGAGGATCTTTTGATACAAAATATGAAGTTAACAAAAATCTTGCATGTGTAAAATGGTTTGACAATAAGTCAGTTCCACTTCTATCTTCGTGTGAAGACCATCAACCAGTTGGGATATACAAACGATGGAGTCCAAAAGATAAAGCTTACATTGATGTAGCAAGGCCTGCTATTGTAGCTTCGTATAATAAGGTTATGGCAGGAGTCGATTTAGCGGACATGCTCATGGAGTTGTACAATGTCAACCACCGTTCCAGAAAGTGGGACATGAGAATTTTTTATTGGTGCTTGGGAACATCAATGACAAATGCATGGCTACTGTACAGAAAGCATTTTCAAATGATAAACCCGAACCAAAAGTATATGCCGCTTATAAAATTTCAAATGGAAGTTGCTCATGAGCTGCTACAATGTACTGACTCTACTTTGTTCGAAAAAAAGAGAGGTCGGCCATCAAATGCAAAAAGAGAAAGCTCAGTCATATCCTTGGGGCTCCATCAAGCAGTGTGTCTTCGAATCAATCCAAAAAATATAGGTTTCAGCCCGATCCTACAACTTCTCTGCGTTACGATAAATTGGAACATTGGGTGGTATTTGCTGAAAAAGGACGTTGCAGATTGTGCAAGACAGGTACTCCAATGTCGAAATGCAATAAATGTAAAGTCCACCTTTGCTGCAACAACAATAAAAACTGTTTTATAAGTTACCATACTTAAATTTTTAAAATAAATGAAATTAACTGTCACCTAAAGATTTTTCTTTTAGTTTACCACCACTGCCCAACGTTGCTCACAAGCAACTTCCGGTAGCGCCAAAACTAGTGGGCGTGGCGCCTTAAAATTTTTGCTCAAATACTTCTCAGGCCAATAATAAACGAATAGAATAAAAAAAAAAATTTTAATTCTACAGGGAAAAAGTTGGGGTCGAAAGGGTTAACATTGTTAGTCTCAGATGTCGGCGCCATCGACTGCGATTGTTGATTGACCTGCTCGTCGATACTGCAAGCTTTGATGACCTCGTCCAGAGAATACTCATTCTCCAGAAGCTTTTTCTTTAGTTCCCGTGGAGCCCACATATCAATAAGCTTGTCTTTTAAACAAATTTCACGAACTTCCGCTTCCGTAGAGCCAAATGAGCATTTGGACATCTGTTGTCGAAGTCGCACCAGGAATTCGGTAAACCCTTCGCCGTCAAGTGGAGTCATACCCCGATAAATGTGCCGTTCAAACGCGGAATTGCGAGGTGGTGAGAAATACTCGTTAAGGTTGTTAACAAGCGGTGTAAACACATCAGTTTCCTTTCCCTCGTTAACCTGAATTATAGCTCCTGGCAAACTGTAGACCACAGCCTGTAATTGTGGGCCGCCCAAATGTAAGAGTTTATGTCTCCTTTTGACAATAGAGTTGATCTCCTCTGCTTCAACGTATATTGTAAACGAACGTAGCCACGTTTCCCATTCAGACCGCCATAAGTTCTTGTCCAATGCTTTGAACAAGAATGGTTTTAGCTCGGACATGTTGAATTTCTGTCCTATTCTTTTTCCCTATTTTTGACTTGCAATAATTTATTTTATCACTGCTCAGCCCCTGGTCTTTGCCAGCTGTTTCAGTTTTTTTCTCGTTGGGCTTGCAAAAACCAATAATTTATTTGATCACTGCTCATCCCCTGGTCTCTGCCAGCTGTTTTAGATTTCTTTTTCGTTGGGCTTGCAAAACCAAAGTAATTTGTGTTTTCTCTTCTCAGCCCCTGGTCACTGCCAGCTATTTCACTTTTTTTCCGTTTGGCTTGCTAAAACAAAGTAGCTTGTGTTTTCTATGCTCAGCCCCTGGCCACTGCCAGCTATTTCACTCTTTGCCCGATGTCACCTCAACCCAGTTCTCTTTTAAGGTATTTTATTTTTGTAATTCTTTTTTTTCCGACCGCAATCTTATTGCCATGGCCTCTGGACTATCATGGGTTGTGACTTTCAAACTGTACTCTCTGGTACATCAGTGACACTTTTAATTCACTTTTTCTTTGCCGCTGTCCAGCCGCACTGCAATTAATTTGGCCTGCGGACTTCTTGGCTTCTGCCTCTCAACATGTACCCCTTGTTACGCAGGTGACACTTTTAATTCACCTTTATTTTCTTTTTCTGTATTTTTTTTTTTTTACTGTTCACTTCGCCGATCCGAATCTCTCTCTTTCTCTTCTTTATCCCGTTACCGTTGTGCCGGTGTGCGCGCCGGCTCACTGTCTTTGCACACACACACATACATACATATGATCCGAGTTGCGTAAATTTTTTTCACTTGATTTTTTTTTTCTTTTTGTTATTTATAGTTTGATAGGGTAATTAAATTTTCCTCGTCGCCACTGTATTAACCCGCGTTTTCACTGTCAATAATAACACAGGTATGAATATAGTTTTTAGCTCTTTATTTCTTAGGACCGTCTTGTCCGCCATCCTCATGTGTGCTTCCTCTTCTCGCTTCTCTTGCTATCGATTACGCGTTGTAGGGGGTATCGTTATCGACCAGGGATTCACTGCTTCGCTACAGGTCTCCACAAAATGTAATAATAATTCATATATACATGAGCATTCTATGTAACACTTTGTTGCATCCATAAATATATAAACACAAAAGCTCACTTAAACTCTTTCTTTGTTTCCCATAAGGAGATATGATCACCCACTTGGGTCTCTGCGACTTTGTCGCTTTGCGCGTCGTCGCTTTGCATACACACACACAAATGCATTTGTGCGCTGCTAACTCAAATTCGAAAACCATAAAGATATTTAAGCATTTTCAATTCAGTCTGTATTCACTGCTATGTCTCGACGCCTGTGTGCGTTCGCAGACTTTATAAATTATCAATTCATTTTAATAAACAAGAAAGAAAGTCGGTCAAGCCCGACTATAACATACTCTGCACCCTTAATGTCGCAGCTCGCATTTGGTTACGAGTCAAACGGCCAGTTAACACACAACGCAGTGCGCTCTCTAAGTCTCTCTCTCTCTCTCTCTCACTAAGATTGTTTCTGCTGAACGCAATGCTTAGGTTATGGGTGG
This sequence comes from Lordiphosa magnipectinata, assembly GCA_037044535.1. Lineage (NCBI taxonomy): Eukaryota > Metazoa > Arthropoda > Insecta > Diptera > Drosophilidae > Lordiphosa > Lordiphosa magnipectinata. The sequence goes on from JBAMBO010001825.1 coordinate 710,960, forward strand.
GGTGGGTGCTGGGTGGTAACTGACCGTTTTTTGCTCATAACTTGAGTATCGTTCATCCGATCTTTATCATTCCTTCAGCAAATCGATAAATAATTTTGAGTAGTAGATATCTCTAGATCCATCTATCATCAAAACTGTAGGAGATATGACGTTTTTTCCAAATTGCGGGGGCGCGAGGGGGCGTGGCAAAAATTGAAAATAAACTTGATCTGCCTGCAAGTATAAGAAATATATGCCCCATACATGTCAAACCTCTATCTCTTACCATCTCTGAGATCTCTTCGTTCATACGGACGGACGGACAGGCGGACAGACGGACAGACAGACAGACAGACAGACAGACAGACAGACAGACAGACAGACAGACGGACAGACGGACATGGCTATATCGACTCGGCTGTTGATGCTGATCAAGAATATATATACTTTATAGGGTCGGAAACGATTCCTTCTCCCTGTTACATACTTTTGCACAAACTTTATATACTCTATGTACCTTCGGTACAGAGTATAAAAACTACCAACTTTTTGTTGCCCTGGGGTATGTTTATAAAATCGCTCGTAAAAGTGTCAAAGTGGAACAAATTGAAGTGCTCAAAGTATCGGCTAAAAATACTTAGAATCGTACTTATTTGATATGGAAATTTAGATTCATGTTTTTATGAGTAGCCGTTGGCTGAGTGGATAGGATTGTCGCCTTGTATTTTTTGATATTCCGGCTCGAATCCCAGTAAAGGATGGGGGTGGGTCTATAATCTTTCTTTATTTTTATTACAAAAGCCCAAAACTATGGCCCGAGGTCAGAAAAGATGTCAATCACAAACGATAATAAAATGAAATAAAAAAATAAAAGTCACCTCCATGGTTCGAACACTCTTCTTCCCGTCTATGAGTTATGCAAGCAGTGCTCTACGCCACTTAAATAGTAAGTATTGAATCTCAACTAACAGCAAAATTTACTGTCAAAAATTACGAGGGTAAATAGAAGGGGTGCTCAATAGCTGCGTCGCGGAAATTTACACAATTACGCTTTTACGCGGGGTGGTGAATACCCTAATTATTTTTCTGGATATGTTGCATCAAATGCATAAATTATTTGATTAGTTTAAACATTGCAATTTGCGTTTTAATAACTATTCGCAAAACCAACCAAAGTCTTTCGTATTTGTCAAAAGCAGCCACCTCAAGTGGCGCGATCTACAGCTTGGTCGCCATCTATGTAAAAACCAGCTGACTACGAGCTGGCAAGTTACACTTCATGAGTGGCGCTAACACATTTTTAAATTTCGCATTTTGTTTTTGGAGAATATGAAATGAATATTTATAAATTTGAAATATAATGTAAAAATGCATCATAAAACATATAGCACAATCAATAAATATCACTTGAACATCAAATTACCCCTCAACTAAAAAAGGGACATTTTTTGCGAGAGATGCAGCCCTGTTTTTCGAGATGATAGTTCAATTGGCTAGTTTAAACTGCTTCTGCTCTAACCAGGGCTTTATACCAGTCTTGCCATCTTTTGCCGGTCAAAAAATTCCGTTTTCGGCGGAACGGAGAGGAAAAAAAAGATGTATTTTTCGACAAAAAAGCTGGAAAAAAGCGCATGTCGTTTCTTATTATTTATGCAATTATATATTTAGTAAATCATCAGAGTGATCAAATTCCTCGTCTTCATCCTTGCCGTAGTCCTCAGTTGCGCCTATTAGCTTGAGGTAACTAGAAAGAACCTTATAATCGAAGCAGCATTTGGCATGTCGACGTAACCCGTATCTACCTATACTACGTATATTATAATTTTAATTTAGTTTCTTGATTTCAGTTTCACTAATATTTAATATCTTATGCATAAGATGCATTTACTATATTAAGCTGACTGAAGACATGCTCAACTTCAGCGTTGGACCATGACAAGAACCACATCTGAATCGCAAACGAGGCTAACTCAAAAAGTCTTTCATTACCTCCAGAGTCCTTGGAAGCGATTACTTTTTGGAGTAAACTTAAGTTTCATCGTAATTTTCCAATATCTTCTAAGAAAAATACTTACTGATGTGCATTTGCAGCAACTGGAGTAAGCTCAAGAGGTGTCAGATTCATTCTTCTGGAGCAAAGACTTAAACCCCGGGTTCTGCAGCCAGACTTTACGACTTTTTTGTTTGAAAACTTTTGGCATTTTGGTCAAACGATCTGTAAACTTGGCTAGCACTTTAAGATGACTGTTTCCTGAACGTTAGAGGTGGCAATTAGGGTCGATAAATGACTGACAGAGGTGACAAACTGTCGATTTGCTTATAAGTTTTGCAAATGACTCCAAAATAAATATAAAGCTGAAAAAAAGCTGAAATCATTTTTCAAGAAGCTAGAATTCCCGCTTCCCGCTGTTTATAAATTTTTCCCGCAATACGGTTTTAAAAAAAGCTAGAAATGACGGGAAAATGCTGATTTGGCAACACTGCTTAATACCGAACCGTTATACGAAATAAAAGGTTTCTAGCAGTGTTTAAATTGCTTCTGTCGAATTAGCAAAAGTTACAAACTTTTTGCTTTTCACAGCTTCGACTTTTTTCATTTTTTTATGAACTCTTGCTTCTGCTTCTGCTTTTGATGAAACCCGAAGTCACAGCCAAATGAAAGGCAAAAAACGATTATTGAGAAAAATAAAAGCAGCAGCAGCAGACGTCGCTTTATGATTTTGATTTTGGTTTTGCTGATGATTTTGTTCAGTACCGTAAGTCGAAGCATGTGTGTCGACGGCAGCGGAATCGCCACGATATTTACCTGGAATTTACCAGGCACCAAAATTTAACGCAACGCAACAACAACATTGGTTTTTTTTAGCGCGCTGTTGTTGTTACCTTCAACCGAGCCGAGCCGACTAACGGTAAATGATTTATTGTGTATGTTCGAGAAATAACGTGCCGGACCAAAAGCAAAATGCAAAAACAGAAAATAGATGGGAGTGACTTCTGTCGCGCTTGCACTACCGTCGAATTTGAAAGCGAACACGTGCTGCAGCTTCGACTTACGCTACAGAACCAAAGTAAAATCAAAATGAAAATGATAAAGCGACGACGACTGCTGCTGTTTGCTTATTCTCAAAAATCATTTTTGCTTTTGATTTTGATGCGGGCTATGGTTTTATCAAAAGCAGAAGCAAAGCAGACGAAACGAAACTTATTGCATTTTTTAAACACTGGTTTCAAGTCAAGTACCGCAAACGGAACCGGAACCTATATAAAATTTTTTTTGAGAACCGAAAACCGTTTACCGTTATTAATGAAACCGATAGCACCGGAACGAAACAGAAACGTTGGTACCGGTACAGTTTCGGCTTTTTTTTACCTTTGCAGAGCGCATCGTAGTATAGATCACGAGTTGGAGCTATACCAGAATGCTTAAATATTTGCAGTAGAAGACATTTTCAACATTTGCTCCAGTTTTGCGGCTGCAGATAACGACTTTCTTTTGCAATTGTACGCATATTAGAACCATCGAAGTTGGCCACATCTAAACTTCAAGCCGGAAATCTTGTTTTGGGTGATTTTAATTCCATTTGGATACACTGCAAATTGGATGTATAAAAAAATTCGTCGTCTCTAGTAAAACAGCTACTGGATTCCATTAAGACTTTTCTCGAACTTTAACGTGTTCGAAACCTTGAAAACATAAGAATGTTTGTGAATAAATGGTCAGAATCCTCCACAAAGTTCCCAGAATTTTATGATGTATGATTAAATGTGAAACCAATAATTTTGTAATGAATTTTTTTTTCGTTTTAATACACAGGAATAAAATGATTTAGATTTATCTGAGAATTTAATTTTTCCAATATTAAAAAAAGGTAGTACTTATACCGGTATGTACCGGTATACCGAAATAAAAATCCGGGTACCGTATCGAAGCCGAAAACTGAAATTAATTGAGAACTCAAATAGAATCTATAACCGAAACATCCAGTTCGGAACGTACCGAAACCGGTACCGGAACCGAAGTTCGTTTCGGGATTAAGCCCTGGTTCTAACTAGATTTTCAAATAAGAAAATAAAATCTCTTGAAGTTCTGTGACACCGACGAGCGATTTGCAAGCCAACCGAAGATGAAATCTCTAGAGACTTCTGTGACACCGCTGATATTAACTGTATCAGTTTTTAGCTCTGGAGATCTTCTATCTGCACGAATTACAACTTTATACTGTAAATAATGATTAAACAGGTTTAGAAAAAAAGGCAACTTTTGCAACAAAAAAGATAGCAAACTTTTTGGTCGCTGAACTCAACTCAATTGTCCGTTTTCCCCCAGCACGTTTACGAGGTATGTGAACAAATAAGCGAGATTTGAATACTTTTGTAGGTCCTGTGACCTATTACACAGTGGAACACTCAAAATTGCCTGGGAGCGGGACCAATAAATTATGAAACTAGAGGCATCAGGGAGCAACACCTCATACCCAGTTTTTCTTGATCACATCAAGTTCGCGTTTAATGGGCACATTTATACTAGCAACACACAGCTACAAAAACTGTTGCTGGTTAAAAAAAGGTGAGAGATAAAATTTTGGATAATTGACCAAAGACAAAGGGAGTCACCACAATTGTTATACTAAATTCCCGCTTCAAATGCACAAACGGTTACTTAGAGAGATTAGAGATTAGAAATATATTGAGATGCTGATCAATAAAATGTGTCCTTAAGAGATGGTACCATGCATCGAAAAACCGCGATAGTGGGTACCACATTTGATATCACCCATTATCGAGTCCATATAGGCCATTGACTAGAGATAAAAATAGACCGAATTGCGTTCAGTGGGTATGAGGTGTTGCTCCCTGATGCCACTAGTTTCATAATTTATTGGTCCCGTTCCCAGGTATTAAAAAAAGTTTAATTTTGTGGCACTGTGTTATATAACCTTTTCCAACAAAATTTTAATAAAGACTGCTGTTTCAGAAAAACCAAAAACGAAGTTTGGATTTTCTCATAAGATATATAAAAATTAATTTTAATATGGAATATAGAGGAAAGCTAGGAGAGAGCTGGCAACCCTGCAAGGAAGAAGCTGCGCTGATTTTGTGCTCGCGGGAAAATTTCCTAAAAATTAAATGTTTTATTTTGTGGCGAAGCTGTGGCTACTGCAAGTACAACTCAAGAGTCTGGAGTACTATCGTCGGATCCCAAACAGGGTAAACTTACGTCTGGCAGCAGCCTAAATTATTGTCAACTAACGGACCACCCAAAACCAATACAACATAGGAGGTGCGGGGCACCGCGAGGAGTGCTTGCCAAGTCCAACTGCAACAACATATAGGCGAGAAACAACAACGTCGGTGAGTGACAATTGTTTATTTGCCAGTCTGTGAGTTTTTGTGAGAAGAAATGAGAAAGCAAGAAAAGCGGAAAAACACTCAAATGTGCTCTTACTCTTTCTGTATGGAACTTTGAGGATCAGCTGACCCCTCACACATGCGCATCGCCGATAGGTTTGATCATCGATACCGATAGCCGACTAGTACCCGATACACTCTCACCCCTACCCAGTACCCGTAACGATTACCTGGGCGGCTGTTGAGTTTAAAAATATTAAAAAATTAATAGCTCAACTTACATAAAACTCAAATCAAATTCTATACTATGGCTCCTGAGCGTACTCCCCCGAGACAAGCTGGTGTGCAATCTGCCAAAAGAAAAGCTGTGGAGCAGCCCCAAACCCCATCCTGTAGCAGCAGCAATGTAAACCAGCCAAGTTTTTCAATGGAGGAAATGATTAGGGCTATGAAAGTCACAATAGACTCGTCACTTGATGAAAAAATGATGAACGTCGCTTCCAAAGATGACATCAAAGTCTTGAATGAAAAGCTAAGCCAAGTTACTGATCAAATAGAAGACATCAAAGCGGAGAATCAAATGCTAAAGCACGAACTGGAGAAAATACGAGAGGAACAACTAAAAGATCAAGCCAACATCCAAAGGCTGTTAACTCAAGCTAAGCAAAATAATGTTATTTTCAGAAACATGCCGAAAAATAAGGATCCCCGTGAAGCCGTGCACGAGCTGTGCACAAAAAAACTGAAAATAAACGCTCCAGCTATTCGAAATGTGAGAACTCTTTCTGAACGAGCGGCTGGAAGGCAGCTGATTGCTGAAATGGAATCTGTGGAAGCCGCAAACCAGATATTGAAAAATGCAAGAAACCTCGTGGGCACAAACATTTACGTTGAAAAGGATCTTTGTGAACAACGACAACAGTACAAAGCAGCACTTTTTCAATTGAAGATTAAGCTAAAAGGCATGAAAGCGGACGAGAAAATTCTTATTAAAAATGACTCGATGAAAATTGGAAATGACTGGTTCTATTTCAATGTAAATAAGGAGCTGATGTGCAACAAGGAGAAAGGATTCCCAATTCTGAAGGCAAAATTCCCCGGCTTGACTCTAGATATTACAAATTATGAATCAATTCAAGCATCGAGACCAAAAAACTTGTAAAAACCATCAGCCATCCTTTCCTACAATATCGCTGGACTCCGCAGTAAACTAATACACAGAAAATTTTTAATTTCATTAATTCCTTCGATATTGTCCTACTCTTTGAAACATTTGTTGATCAAAACTTTTCCGAATACGAGAATTATTTTCATGATTTCAACCTCCACTGGACTCCAGCTCAACGTTCGGCAAAGAGAGGTCGAGCTAGAGGTGGTCGTCTTTATGGAATAAAGAAAATCACTGCCAACTTATACCGTATGAACTACACAAATATAGGATCCTCAACAGTATTAAGATGCGAAATAGCAAATGATGCCTTCCACATTATACCAGTTTATCTCAATTGCAACAATTGGAATGCAAATTTCGAGGAACTTTATGACCTCTGCATGGAAATAGGGAATGAAAACATTCTAGTCACGGGAGATTTCAACGCGCGATGTGGGTCTCTTCAAGGATTCACGGAAGGTGTTGATACGGCTAGGGGCTTTGCGTGCACAACCAGAAACTCTAAGGACAAGATCGTAAATAATAGGGGCGTAAAGATGATTGAAATGTCTGAGACACTGGACCTGCTAACGCTAAATGGTAGAACAAACGGCGATTCTGAAGGACATCTTACTTTTCTCAGACATCAGTCAAGCTCAGTAATCGACTATTGCATGGTGCGTGGCAAATGGCATGATATTGTTACCGACTTAACAGTGAAAGGCGAAATATTTTCTGACCACATGCCGGTAGAAGTCCGTATTGAGTCGACAAGTGAGCTGTACTTTCACGGAAATAAAAATCATCTTCTACCTAAGCTTAAATGGCGCGAAAGATGGGCAGGTGCATACATCGACGGAACCTGACATCGACCTGATAACCCAAAGCATTTCCAAGGCTACATCGTTTTCACAGCCCTGGTTTGATGCGGACTGCAAGGCAGCTCGTAAACTTTCGATGGATCTACTTCAGCTTGCTAGGATGGAAAACGCACTAGACTCTAGGACCAACTATCAGGAAGCAAATAGCGCCTTTAAGAACCTATGCAAAATTAAGCAGAAGGTTCTATCAGCACATGGAATTTGAAATAGCAAGGGTTAACAGCAGCAAAGAGTTTTGGGCACTAGCAAGAAAGCTAAACGGGAGTTTTTCGAGAAATCCCATACAAGCGGACGCCTCCAGTCTCGCTGAACACTTCAAAATGACATTGTTTGTGAGTAATCCTCCAGCCCAATTTGAATATGCGCTCCCGTACACTGCAGTGGTCTAACAAAGCCCCAGGATTTGACCGAATTCCTGTTGAATTCTTTAAGAATGCCACCCCGCTGTGCATCAACATGATGACGCACGCTTATAATCAGATCCTGCGCTCAGCTAGCACTCAAAATAGCTTTAGGGAAAGCATAATTTTCCCAATCTACAAGAAAGGAGACCCTACATCAGCTTCCAACTACAGGGGCATATCCTGCATAAATGCATAAATTCAATTTGGATTTCGCCGAGGCTACTCAACAGTCGATAGCGTTTTTGTGCTTACTGCAATTGCCAAATCTTACCTCTCCTCAATGCGACAGCTGTATATCTGTTTTATAAACTTCAGGGCAGCGTTCGATACCATTAACCGTAGAAGTTTACTACTAAATTTAAGCCTCCTGGGAGTATCGGCGCGCTTCATTAATATGATTTCAAGCCTGTACGAAGAAAACACCATCGCTGTTTGGGATGGACGACAACTTTCGGATCAGTTTCCAAATAACACTGGAGTAAAGCAAGAATGCCTCCTTAGCCCACTTCTGTTTTCACTTTATGTCGACGACGTTACAACCTACCTTCCTGGAGGCGTTAACATTTATGGCACCACCACCAAGGCATTAACGTACGCAGATGATATGGCGCTACTAGCAGAGTCCCCCGAGATGCTTCAAGCCATGATTAATAAGCTCTCTGAATATTGCATACAATAGAGTTTACAGATAAACGTGGATAAGACGAAAGTTTTGATTGTGAAAGACAGAAGAGGCCGTAGTGCAAGGGTAGACAGATGGTTTTTAAATGGCCTTGAGCTGGAAACGGTAAAAACTTTTAAATATCTTGGCGTGGCTTTCACTGGAAATTTAAGCTTCAAACCGCACTTACAAGAAAAACTGCAAGACTCTAAGAAAGCAATTAATAGCTCTTGGAGAAACTTTTTCGGAAAACGACATATTTTGCCGAACACTAAATTCAGAATGTTTGAAGCCACTGTTCGATCAGTAATGTGCTATGCATCTTAAGTCTGGGGATACTGCCGATATGAGGAAGTGGAGCGACTGCAAAGGCTGTTTATTAAACGGATATTTAAACTACCCCGCACTACTCCAAACTATGCGCTCCACTTAGAAACCGGCCTGCCTTCATTATTCTTATGCGGTCTGCAAAACATACATACGGAAAGTTATGGGTATGCCGAATTGTAGACTAGCCAAAACAGTCACTACTATGATGCTGTCGGAAAAATCACAAATTTTTGACAATTGGCTGTCCTTATTTCAGGATCATGAGGTATCCATAGACCTTCAAAGCGTCGGATCATGGGAAAGATCTCACCAATTGCTGTTGGAGAAAGCTGTTATCAGAGAAAGTGACTCTTTTCTAAGTCAAGCCAGGCAAAGTGTGGTCCGAAACACTTACAAAAAACTAGAGCTGAATCTGGAATCGATTAACTATTTTCATGGCCGTTATGACACTCAAGCAATCTCACTTATATGTCGGGCACGCTGTGAGATGCTTAGACTCAACTACAGGCCGCACTGGAGCTCTGTTAACACAGATTGTAGCCTCTGTAATTTGCACGCAACTGAAGATGTCATGCATCTGCTTGGGGTATGCCCAATTTTAGCTGAGATCAGAAGCAGACGTCATAAATTGGCTAAATGGCAAGAACTGGACAACATTATCCTCCTTTCTACAACAGGAACTAAAATTTAGAACCGTTATTATAAATGAATATTTGTAACTTTTTCTGTAAATTTAATTATGTATCTTTTCTACCTAGTTTTTTTTGTCCTGGTCAATTCTTAAATCGAAAACTATGTTTCTTTGCTTTAAATTTTTGTTTTTTTATATTGTTAACAATGTACAAAAACTCAAATGCTATGGCTGACGGTTAAAAATCAAGCCAAAAATTTATATTAATAAATATCTACTACTACTACTACTAGAGGAAAGCTAACATCGGCTCGACCGATTGTAGTAGTAGTAGTAATTAAATATAAATTTTGGCTTGATTTTTAACCGTCAGCCATAGCATTTGAGTTTTTGTACATTGTTAACGTTTCTATCTAACAAAAATTTAAAACAAAGAATCATAGCTTTCGATTAATGCCTTAACTACGATAAAAATAAGGAGAAAAGATACATAATTCAATTTACAGAAAAGTTACAAATATTGATTTTTAATAGCGGTTCTATATTTTAGAGCCTGTTTTAGAAAGGAGGATAATGTTGTCCAGTTCTTGCCATTTAGCCAATTTATGACGTCTGCTTCCGATAGGAAACGGCTTCCCAGATGGGAGCTTCTTATCTCAGATAAAATTGGGTATACCCCTAGCAGATACATGACGTCTTCAGTTGCGTGCAAATTACAAAGACTACAAACTGTGCTAACAGAGCTCCAGTGCGGCCTGTAGTTGAGTCTAAGCATCTCACAGCGTGCCCGACAGATAAGTGAGATTGCTTGAGTGTCATAACGGTCATGAAAATAGTTGAGCGTTTCCAGATTCAGCTATAGTTTTTTGTATGTGTTTCGGACCACACTTTGCCAGGCTAGTCTTAGAAAAGAGTCTCTTTCTTTGCTAACAACTTTCTCCAACTGCTATTGGTGAGATCTTTCCCATGATCCGACTAATTGATGATATATGGATACATGAGGATTCATGATTCTGAAATAAGGACAGCCAAGTGTCAAAAACTTGGGTTTTTTCTGACAGCATCATAGCAGTGACTGTTTTGGCTAGTCTACAATTCGGCATACCCATAACTTTCCGTGTGTATGTGAAGTGGTTTTGCAGACCGTACAAGAATAAAGAAGGCAAACTGGTTCTAAGTGGAATGCATAGTTTGGAATAGTTCGGTGTAGTTTAAATATCCGTTTAATAAATAGTCTTGGCAATCGCTCCACCTCCTCATATCGGCAGTATCCCCAGACTTAAGATGCATAGCACATTACTGATCTAACAGTGGCTTCAAACATTCTGAATTTAGTGCTCGACAAGATGTGTCGTTTTCCGAAAAAGTTTTTCCAAGTGCTATTAATTGCTTTCTTAGAGTGTTGCAGTTTTTCTTGTAAGTGTGGTTTGAAGCTCAAATTTCCAGTGATGGTCACGCTAAGATATTTAAAACTTTTAGCCGGTTGCAGCTCAACAATATTTACAAACCAGCTATCGACGCTTGGACTACGGCCTCTTCCGTCTGTCACTATCAAAACTTTCGTCTCATCCACGACTATCTGTAAACTCCATAGTATGCTATATTCAGAGAGCTTAGTAATCATGGCTTGAAGCATCTCGCGGAACTCTGCTAGTAGCGCCATGTCATCTGCGTACATTAATGCGTTGGTGTTGGTGCCATTAATGTTAACGCCTACAGGAAGGTAGGTTGTAACGCTGAGCTGGAGTCCAGTGGAGGTTGAAATCATGAAAATAATTTTCGTATTCGGAAAAGTTTTGATCAACAAATGTTTCAAAGAGTAGGACAATATCGAAGGAATTAACGAAATTAAAAATTTCCAGTGTATCAGTTACTGCGGAGTCCAGCGATATTGTAGGACAGGATATTAAAACTATTATTTGTATGGTTGATGGTTTTCACTAGTTTTTTGGTCTCGATGCTTGAATTGATTCATAATTTGTAATATCTAGATTCAAGCCGGGGAATTTTGCCTTCAGAATTGGGAATCCTTTCTCCTTGTTGCACATAAGCTCACTATTTACATTGAAATAGAACCAGTCATTTTCAATTTTCATCGAGTCATTTTTAATAAGAATTTTCTCGTCCGCTTTCATGCCTTTTAGCTTAATCTTCAATTGAAAAAGTGCTGCTTTGTTCTGTTGTCGTTGTTCACAAAGATCTTTTTCAACGTAAGTGTTTGTGCCCACGAGGTTTCTAGCTTTTTTCAATATCTGGTGAGCGGCTTCCACAGAATCCATTTCAGCAATCACCTGTCTTCCAGCTGCTCGTTCAGAAACAGATCCTTATTTTTCGGCATGTTTCTGAAAACAACATTATTTTGCTTAGCTTCAGTTAATAGCCTTTGGATGTTGGCTTGATCTTTAAATTGTTGCTCTCGTATTTTCTCCAGTTCGTTCTTTAGCATTTGATTCTCCGCTTTGATGTCTTCCATTTGATCAGTAACTTGGCTTAGCTTTTCATTCACGCCTTTGATGTCATCTTTGGAAGCGACGTTCTTCATTTTTCGTCAAGTGACGAGTCTGTTGTGTCTTTCATAGCCCTAATAATTTCCTCCATTAAAAACCTTGGCTGGCTTACATTGCTGCTCTTACAGGAAGGGGTTTGGAACTGCTCCAGAGCTCTTCTTTTGGCAGATTGCACATCAGTTTGTCTCGGAGGAGTACGCTGAGGAGCCATAGTAGGGGTTGATTTTTATGTTAGTTGATCTACTAATTTTTTAATATTTTTAAACTCAACAGCCACCCAAGTAATCGTTACGGGTACTGGGTAGCGGTGAGAATGTGTCGGGTACTAGTCGGCTATCCTCAGCTGATCCTCAAAGATCCATCCAGAAAGAGTTAGAGCACATTTGAGTGTTTTTCCGATTTCCTTGCAAAAACTCACAAACTGGCAAATAAACAATTTTCACTCATGCGAGAAACCGACGTTGTTGCTTCTCTCCAGTATCCCCAGAAGTGAAATCTGATTATGTAAGTGTCGCTAACCAAATCAACAATATTATAAACAAACACAAATGCCTATATGTTGTTGCAGTTGGACTTGGAAAGCACTCTTCGTGATGCACCGCACCACCCGATATGTTGGGGGAAGGGCACTGAGTGGGCGCTAACACTGAGTGGGCAACGGGTGCATGCCTGCGTCTGCTGGCGGTCACAATGTGGGTTAGATATTGCAGAACACAGAAAGACGGCTCCAGATCCAGCACCGTATTAAGTTGGTGCAACTTTGAGACTCGGGTGGCACTAAGGTAGACTGGATGCACTTCAATTCACACGACGAAAGTAGTTTAGTAATTTTTGCCGCTTGTATAATTTTTATATATAAATGTTTTTAACGATTTTCGTCGAACTACAATTCAAACTCAGCAAACTCAAAATCAGCAATACATGGCGCCACTACTTTGACCATTTTAGCTACGAGGTTTTATAAGTAACTTTATTTAATAATAGTATTACACGTTAAAATGAATGAAAGTCGATTGAGTTGACGATGACGCGGCACCGCGCGTGGCCGAAGCCAGCCAGAAACTGCGCGCCAGAGATGTCGTTCTGCTACTGCGTCAGGGACGGTGCACGATGAATAGTGTGACCAGAGGTGGCCAGTGCTGCCACAGTACACCCCCACCAGAGACCATGTGGGAACGAATGATCTTTAAAATCGAAGTGTAGCTGGGATGAATGTCCGGTATGAATGATGATCTTCTACAGGATCTGTACAAGTCCCAATGTGTAGGAAGGCTTGCGTATAGTTCTCGCTGTGATGATTGTGTCGTAGTTGAGTTTATGAATCGTTTCCGTTGAGTAAAGAAACTGGTGAATCCGAAGTACTGAGCATGTGCACCAAGTACAGATTGGAGAAGTTGCGTCGCTTGTAACCTCACGTTGAGACCGTTGCCTCGAGTGGTGGTCGACAAGCAAAATCGAACAAGCAGGGTTGAGGTTGTAGAGTCAATAGTACTGGGTATTGTACCCCGAGTCGAGACTTTCGATAGCCACGCGTTGTGAATTTTCGTTTGCCACTCGTTGTGGACTTAATTTACCACGCGTTGTGGACTTTCGTGGTGTCTCTCGCTGTGGATTTTTGTTTGCCACGCGTTGTGGACTTTCGTTTACCACTCGTTGTGGACTTTCGCTTCACAAGCTGTGGACTTTCGTTTGCCACTCGTTGTGGTCTTTCGCCTGCCACGCGTTGTTGACTTTCGCTTGTCACGCGTTGTTTACTTTCGCTTGCCTCTCGTTAAGGACTTTCGCTTGCTACTCGTTGTGGACTTTCGCTTGCCACTCGTTGTAGACTTTTGCTTGCCACTCGTTGTGGACTTTCGCCTGCCACTCGTTGTGGACTTTCGCTTGCCTCTCGCTAAGGACTTTCGTGATGAGATCGAGAACTTGTAGGTAGACTCAGGCTGGCATCAATTGCCAAACAAAGAGCGTCTAGAGTTGAAGCATGTTACTTGTGGTCGATCAAGTATGGGGATCGTTTAACATGAACATAGGTGATGATGAAAAATGCGATGAAGATTCAGATTCAGCTGCGTGACGTACTTCCATAGGTATGAACGATTGTCTGGCAGGCTGCGTAGAATGTAAGTCGGTGGAGTTGATGAATGTTTAACCAGCGTGCGATCGAGTAAATGTACGTGTAAGGTCGGCTGCATACAATGATAGATCTGAAAAATTGGTCGGATGCTTGACCAACGTGAAATCGGTTACATGTACATAGGTGCAGGGTCGGCTGCGTGCAACGTGAATCGGCGGGATTGGTGAACGATTTACCAATGTTTCGATTGTGGACATGCTGGTGCAAGGCCGGCTTGACGATCGATAATAGCAGGCGTGGTCAGAGGGTGTAGGATAGGCTGGGCTCAGGACCATTTTCGTGGGCAGCGGTTGGGGGACAGCATCTGCTGCAGTAGGTATGTAGACGGTTGGACGAGCATGGGGGCGACAGTTGTGTCTGGGTAAGCGAAAGCCGCGTGTCGATATGAATCCCATAATGGCGTCACTGTATGGGTGTGTGCGTGTGAATTTCGTCAGAGATTAAAATTCATTTGTTTAACACAAATGTTTGTGTTATTTAAGTGGCTGTTACATACATTTGCACAACTTCATGATCCCCTTTTCCCATTTTTAATGGGAACAGGATATAAATAGAGGTAAGTTAACTTCGGCTCGACCGAAGTTTTTATACCCTTGTTGCTTGTATGATTTATATAAATAAGTAACCTGATTCCACTGACACAAATATGTACATTCGGCCAAATGTACATATTTTTGACAAGGCCTCCTATATACATTCAGAACTTATGTGAAAGTATAGAGAACTTATAAGTACAGATATGTACATTCGGCCAAATGTACACATTTTTGACAAGGCCTCCTATATACATTTTCTACACCCAATTTCTATGGCAGCCTATCAAACTTGGTGGAATTATGTGAAATCATAGAAAACTTATAAATACGAGGTTTAGGGGCGTTTGCAGTGAAAAGTAAAAAGTTTTTCTCATTAAAAGTACTTTTCGACCGATCGTTCCTATGGCAGCTATATGCTATAGTCATCCGATCCGACCGGTTCTGACAAATGTGCAGCGAATTTGTATCAAAAGTCTTCGTGCAAAGTTTGGTTAAGATAGCTTTAAAACTGAGGGAGAATATAGCATCGACATATTCCTGATCAGCATCAACAGCCGAGTCGATATAGCCATGTCCGTCTGTCCGTCCTTCCGTATGAACAAACAGAACTCAGAGATGGTAAGAGATAGAGGTTTAACATGTATGAAACATATATTTCTTATACTTGCAGGCAGATCAAGTTTATTTTCAATTTTTGCCACGCCCCATCCCGCCTCCGCAATTTGGAAAAAATTTGTTGAAGGAATGCCTGGGAACGGGACCAATAAATTATGAAACTTGAGGCATCAGGGAGCAACACCTCATACCCAGATTTTCTTGATCACGTCAAGTTCGCGTTTAAGGGGCACATTTATACTAGCAACACACAGCTACAATATCTGTTGCTGGTTAAAAAAGGTGAGAGCCAAAATTTTGGAAAGTTCACCAAAGATGAAGGGAGTCACCACAATTGTTATATTAAATTCCCGCCTCCAATGGACAAGCGGTTAGTACCCCGCCCATACAGGTCTAACTTAGAAAATGGAATCAATGGAAAACCACTCGATAGAATTTTGTTGGATTTTAAATATATTGAGATGCTGACCAATAAAATGTGCTCTTAAGATATGGTAACATGCATTGAAAAACCGCGGTAGTGGGTACCACAGTTGACATCACACATTATCGAGTCCATATAGGCCATAAACTAGAGTTAAAAATAGACCGAACTGCGTTTTTAAATACACCATCGAAACCTTAGTTCGAGGGCTATGGATATCTTTGTACAAGCAATTGCCTTTGAGCAACATTGACCATTTGGGCATCAGGAGCTTCTCCAAAATTATGAAATTAATTCTTTGATTAAAATTCATAATTTCCACTAAGAAAAAGCAAAATTCCGTGGAAAAATGTCTTAGGTGAACAAACCGCGATAC
Organism: Lordiphosa magnipectinata; assembly: GCA_037044535.1. Taxonomy (NCBI): domain Eukaryota; kingdom Metazoa; phylum Arthropoda; class Insecta; order Diptera; family Drosophilidae; genus Lordiphosa; species Lordiphosa magnipectinata. The sequence goes on from JBAMBO010001825.1 coordinate 726,934, forward strand.
GCAAAGATGCCTTCAACTGAAGTATTCAAATGAAATTAAGTGTTTTTCTGCTGATAATGAAGCAATTTACTCATAAGATTAATTCCATAATTTTGGTGAAGCTGGTTTTGCCTAAATGGCCAATGTTACTCTAAGGCAATTGCTACTACAAAAATGCCTATAAGCCGCGAACCAAGGCTTCGTTGGTAAAACAGAAAACGCAATTCGGTCTATTTTTATCTTAAGTTTATGGCCTATATGGACTCGATTATGGGTGATGTCAAATGTGGTACCCACTATCGCGGTTTTTCAATGCATGTTACCATCTCTTAAGGATACGTTTTAGTGGTCAGCATCTCAATATATTTAAAATCTTACAAAATTCTATCAAGTGGTTTTCCATTAATTCCATTTTCTAAGTTAGACCTCTATGGGCGGGGTACTAACGACTTCTCCATTGATGGCGGGAATTTAGTATAACAATTGTGTTGAGTCCCTTCATCTTTGGAGAATTTTCCAAAATTTTAGCTCTCACCTTTTTTAAACCAGCAACAGATGTTGTAGCTGTGTGTTGCTAGTGTAAATGTGCCCATGAAACGCGAACTTGACGTGCTCAAGAAAAACTGGGTATGAGGTGTTGCTCCCTGATGCCTCTAGTTTCATAATTTATAGGTCCCGTTCCCAGGCATTAAAAAAAGTTGAATATTGTGGCACTGTGTTATCGATGCGTAACAGTATTCGGAGATCGTTAATCTTGGCCCAAAAATCGAGAAACAAGGATGTTTAAATATATATATGCATTTTAAGTACTAAAAAAGTTTTTTGAATCTGGCGCCAAACAAAACAGAGCATACTTATAGGGGCACCTATGTTAAGGCTGACACTAATATGAGAACACACCAAAAATAAAACACTAGATCGCCGAGGTGTACTCGGAAATATGCGAATACTCAGCAAACATTTTTTACCGCGGAAGATAAGAATGCGATTCTTCCAGAAGGTATCGCTTAACTCTGGCGATATCGCTTAGTTATCGCATTCTTATCTCCCTTCGGGAAGAAGTGTGTCAAGAAAGCGATTCTTCCTGGAGATAAAGCGATTCTTTCTGGCAATAAGAAAGCGATTCTTCCTGGCGATACGAAATCGATTCTTCATGGAGATAAGAAAGCGATTCTTCCTGGTAATAAAAAAGCGATTCATCCTGGCGATAAAATAAGTATATTCTGGAGATAGTAAATCGTTTCTTACTGAAGATATGAATGAGTTAATGAGTCTCTTATGTGGGAGGATAAGATTTTTTGTTTATATTATTCCGAAAAACAAAAAATTAAAAAAACTTTTTTTTTATATTCTGTACCAAAGGTACACAGAGTATATTAAGTTTGTGCAAAAGTATGTAACAGGGAGAAGGAATCATTTCCTATAATCATGACCCTATAAAGTATATATATTCCTGATCAGCATCGACAGCCGATTCGATAGAGCCATGTCCGTCTGCCTGTCTGTCCTTCTATATGAAAGCACAGATCTTAGAGATGGTAAGAGATAGAGGTTTGACATGTATGGGACATATATTTCTTATACTTGCAGGCAGATGAAGTTTATTTTCAATGTTTGCCACGCCCCCTCACGTCTCCGCAAATTTGAAAAAACGCCAAATCTCCTACAGTTTTGATGATAGATGGTTCGTACCTTCTAGAGACATCTAGTAATCAAAATTATTTATCGATTTGCTAAAGGAATATTAAGGATCGGATGAACGATACTCAAGTTATGAGCAAAAAACGCCCAGTTAACAACCCCCAGACAGGACAGACAGACAGACGGACGGACGGACAGACGGACAGATGGACAGACGGACATGGCTATATCGACTCGGCTGTTGATGCTGATCAAGAATATATATACTTTATAGGGTCGGAAACGATTCCTTCTCCCTGTTACATACTTTTGCACAAACTTAATATACTCTATGTACCTTCGGTACAGAGTATAAAAACTCGTATAGGATCCTATCGTCTCCTGGAGTCTTATTGTTTTTGGTGATCCTTAATATGCACTCGATTTCTCTGACTGTATCCGGTCCATCCGCGTAGTGAATCTGCTATGCCATTCGAACGGGATTAAGTAGAGTTTGGAAATGTTCTTTAAGGGTGTCTTCTAATAATTGAGTACCCATACTAAATTGCTTATTTCTAATATATTTTGCTAAACTCCACCATTATTTACTGCTATTGACCGTGTTTGTTCCAGCAACCAAACCATTTCTGTATTAATTTCTTCTTTTTAAGTTCGCATAAATGTCTGAATTCTCGTTTAATATCGAGGTATATATTTTTGTCATAAGTTGAATTAGACCTTCTAAGATCGTTTAATGCCGAGAATGTGCGGGTTCTTTTTCTATTGCATTCATTGTCGAACCACTTATTTTTGTACTTCAGATTTTGTGAGCCATTTCTTTGCATATAAGAGTCTTTTATTTTATCACAAAAATTACCAAGGCATAGCACAGATTTTTGTTGTAGTTTGGGATTGAGATTTAAGCAGATATAATGTGTATAACTTCTCTTATTTTCATGCCTCCACAGTAGTTTAGGTGTTAATCATAGAGGCTTATTGGTTTCGTATGTTTAACTTGACGTCAAATTCAATTACAATATTATTGGCATGTGATTTTGAGTGAACTGTTAAGCACAGACGCTAAACACAATCTATGAAGGTTGTCTTAAGCATTACCTACAGTCTTTTATTCAATTAAAGCAGTGTACTTTACATTGAATTATTATCTTTGCCGACAGCGGCTGAAATTTTCATTTACCCATCATTAGATAAGTCTCTGTTCATCGACGCCACATGCGCATATCGATATCGCTGCTGCGATAAATACTAATTAGTGCTTGTCTCCGTTGCTTCACGAGCAGGCTGATCAACTGGTTAAGCTTTGACCAATATCTTCTCTTTTATGATGATTGTAGCGCTGGTTGCTACGGCTGTGGCTTCTGATTGCCTTGATGAGTGGCAGGCTCAAGATCCACACAGTGCTGTAATTGGTCAGTATTGGCATTATCATTGGGGCTTGACTGCTCCCGGCTACGTTGTTAAACAATACTCGTTGTTGGGCGTTGCACAGAGCCTTTTAAAGTTTGATGCTGTTGAATGTCATCTTGGTAGCAGATTTCTAGTTGGAAAGATTGCTGCTGAGTCTGCCTTGTTGATTTAAGCCTTGCTGAATCTGTTGTTGCACATTGGAGCCAATAGGGATCTGTTGCTGTTGGCGCTGTTGTGGTGATCCATGCCATTGTCTTGCAGCCACTCTTCTTCTGCTCTCGAGCAATATTTGCTCCCAGAAATTTGGAGGCCTCCTGGCTTCAGGTTCTTGCTCTGCCTGCTGTTGCTGTTGTACATTCTGACGATCAGGAGAAGTTCTTGTTGAGAGGCGAACCGAAAAGCTAATTTCGGTCCCAATTATTCACTGTGTAATATTTGCGTGGTTGGCGAGGCCAACCAAATGCTGTATTATGTATGTAACTTAAATTGCTACATTTGCTATGTTTTCGTTGCTTCCCTTTTGCTATTGGAAATGTACCGCTTCTGCAGCCTGCTTACAGCTATTCGCTGGCTGATCGCAGCCGGCTATATATTTTGCCTTTGCTTTGTAAATTAGTGCTAGTTTACATGTGAAGCTGAGCAGAAGCAAAGAATTAGAATTTGGACTATTGGCGTGTGTGGAGCACGAATGTAAGTTAAGTTATAACCAAAGAGGAATGTAATGAATTTAAAGGAAAAATTAAAGATTTCATCAACTTGAACGATCAATCAACATAAATCAAAGGAGTGTTTTTATTATGGTTGGTGGCTCGAAGTATCTGCCTTTGACACCCAACCGGCCCAGGTCCAGAGCCAACATTCTGAAATATTCTCCATTCGGAAATAACTCCGGCTTAGCAGCGTAAAATATTCACTTCATTTGGTACTTTGGAATATTTTCCGCTGGGCTGTGTGATTTAATAGGCGGAGACATCTGCAAAGCGTGAGCTCGGAAACTCAAAGTGATAAGTGAAACGTGGACCGACGTGCTGGACTCACAGCTATACGCAGTCGCCATAACCTCAATTGATATTAGCTTGTGGCTGCAGCAAGATGCCTGATGATGAGGACTTGAATGCAAGTGCGAAAGAGATGACCAGAGGCGCTCAAACCGGTGGAACTGTGAGCACGCTTGTGACAGCATGGTCAACCGGATCAGGTTAACGGATCGCCTGCTCCCGTTGAAGCACAAGGTGTAGTCGCCTGTAATGAAACGGAAGGCCATGGTCTTGCGCCCACGTCGTCTATGGGTGGTAGCACTGGAGCTACCTCAATGCCAATTCATCAGCGAACCGTGCCAGGGGCACATTTTGATAGATATGTGTACGACACAGTAATCGGAAAACACTCATTGGGTGCAATGATATCCGGAGCACCACTTAGTTTGCCATTTCATGCAAACACGGCGGTGTTTAATCACGGAGCGGTAACGCCCACAACTACAAGTGCTGGCATGGCTCATAGTGCCACTGGAGTTGGCACTTTGAATGGATCGATATCGATGGGACAGGTGCCGCTACAACAATTTGCAGGCGCCCACCCACATAACGCCCAGCCAGGGGCAAGGGCACTGACATCTGCTCAAATCAGTGCTAGGCATGTCATCAGCAGAGATCTGCCAGTCTTCACGGGCAAACCAGAGGAGTGGTTGTTATTTATTAGCAACTACGAGCAGTCTACGGAGCGATGTGGGTTCAGTAATGAAGAGAACCTCAACAGATTGCAGAAGTGCCTAAAGGGAAAGGCCCTAGATGCGGTGCGAGGAAGCTTATGATTCCAGCTACCGTGCCGTATGCAATTGGCACTTTGCGTATGCTCTATGGCCGCTCTGAAATTGTGCATGCGTCGCTACAGAGAAAGCTAAGAGAAGAGCCGCCGATCAAGGCAGACAATTTGGATACAGTTATCCGGCTGGCTCTAGCGGTTCAGTTCACGATGGAGTCCTGTTAAACGAGCTCGTGGCTAAGATGTCTAGCAACATGAAATTGGATTGGGGCCGGCATCGATTGTCAAATGATGTCGTCAATTTGGCCACCATTGACAACTGGTTGGTCGACGTAGCGATGTGCGCAACTATGGTCACACCGTACGAGACAGTAAGGAATGACAACGAGAAGAGGAGCTCGGCCAGGAACACAAAAGAGCGAGTTTTTGTACATGAGGCCATAAAGATTCTCGCCAGCAAAGTCAACAAGAATCTGAGGTTTCATGCCAAAAGTGTGCTGGTACACACCCACTGTCAGAATGCGATGATTTTCAATCTTTGGGCACGAAACGGCGGTGGGACTTTATAAAGGAGCAGCGACTCTGCTTCTGCTGTTTTAGGCGACATGCAGATCAAAGAAAATATGCAGCGTGGATGGCTGCAAAGCGACACACAACGCCCTGCTACACACGGCTACCACACAGAGTGGCAACGCCGATTATTCGCGTTAGGGTGGCAACGCAAAGACCAATCACGAGGAGTCAGCTGTTATGTATCATCGCAGATCCACAACAAAGGCGCTGTTTAGATATGTACCGATTGTGCTCCATGATAAATCAAAAAGCGTGCAGGCGTACGCATTGGTCGATGAAGGAGCTGCGTGTACGCTAATGGAGAGCGATCTGGCAGAGGAGCTGGAATTAGATTGACCCACAACAGAGCTGTGTCTTAGATGGACGGGCGAGGTTACCAAAACCGAGTCCAAATCGTTGTCTGTGGCTGTAGACATTTCACCTATTGGTCATACGGCTCAGCTGTACACTTTGAGAAATGTAAGAACTTTGGCAAACCTGGACTTGCCAGAGCAAAGTGTTGGGCCACAGCTACTACAGTCCAAAAAACATTTGTGTGCACTCCCGATTAAACCATACAACAACCAGAGGGCTCAGCTTCTTATTGGTTTAGATAATATAAAGTTAACGGTGCCGCTGGAGATACATGAAGCAGATGGTGACGAGTTCATTGCAACGCGTTGCAGAATAGGATGGGCAGCGTATGGGCGCGCCGCCACGAGAGATAGTACCAACCCGCGGCAGCTACATATTTGTCAGTGCAGCGAGTCACGAGGTATGGACGAGGCCCTGAAGAATTACTTTTCACTGGAGTCGATTAGCGTGAGCATTCCTAAAAGTCCATTGAGATCTAAAGAGAATAAGCGTTCCATGCAAATAATGGCGGCGGCCACAAGCTACCTGGAAAATGAAAAGCGATGGCAGGCCGGCTTGTTATGGAAGTTTGATGGAGTTGAAATCCTAACCGATCAAGCTTATAGAGGAGAAGATCATGGCTTACAGAGTCAAAAGCCTTACTAAAGTCGGTGTAAATGACATCGGTTTGCTTTTTCTTAAGGAACCCATCATTAACCAATGAAGTAAATTCAAGCAAATTGGTCATAGTTGACCGATGCTTAATAAGCCCATGCTGGAAAGGTGATAAAATCGATTTGCAATAATGCTGCAAAGTGGAGGCTATAATCTCTTCAAATAATTTAGGAATAGCGGAGAGCTTAGCTATGCCTCTGTAATTGGAAATTTCAGATTTTCCACCTTTTTTTGAAGAGGAATGATATAGGACTCTTTCCAAAGAGCTGGAAAGACCGAAGAATCGAGTGATAGATTGAAAATCTTAAGCAAAGGTTTGCATAAGGAACTACAGCACTCTTTGAGAACACAACTAGGAATGTTGTCAGGGCCAGGGGAGTAAGAGGATTATAGAGATTTTAAATGCGAAAGTAGGGAGCTTTCACTACTTGAGGGAACACAAATCGAGTTAGAAGAAGGAATGGTATAAGGATAAGAAGTGTTAGTAAAGTGGATAGAGGAATACGTTGATTGAAAAAAGTCTGCGAATTGGTCGACGGCAGCGGAATCATTCCCAGCCTTTTGGTCACCCAGAAAAAAGAAGGTAGTTATGAAGATCTACGCTTAGAGTTCACAAAGCTATAGAATTGTTTAGGGTCCTCTGCAAATTGAATTTTGCACCGGGCAAGATAATTCTTATAGCACTCAGAGTTACAAAGTGTAAAGTTGGATTTTGCTATTGAATATTTAGAGAAATCAACAGCCAAGCCAGATCGTTTATACTTTTTGAAGCATCTAGACTTAATATTTTTCAAATTAGAAAGTCTAGGGCAGTACCAAGGAGGATTAAGTGACGCGGGAGAAGCTACGCTATTAGGAACACAGATATCTAAGAGAGAATTAATGGATTCGTGGAAAAAGGCAAAAGCAAAGTCAAAATCAACCGCATTGAACAGAGGTGACCAGTCTGTTGCACAAATAAGTTGATTTAATAATGTAAAGTTTCCTTTACGAAAACAACGACGAGGTTTATTAGGAGTTTTAGAGGTCGATAAAGTAGTTTCAGAAACTGAAAGAGAGATTTCAAAAGTAGGATGGTAAATATCTTCGGGCAGTGATAGAGGGGCGGACCTAGAAACTTCAGCATTAGTACTGTCAGCGACAAAGACTAGATCCAGCAATTTATTAAGATCGTGTGGAATTGAATTTATCTGAGTCAAGGACATATCAAACAGATGATCTAGAAAGTCATGCTGTGTTGATGGCACAAGATAGGTTGACCCATTAAGATACGACCAGGCGATGTTTGGTAAGTTGAAATCACCTACAACAACCAATGAGTCAATGTCTCGTAATTGGGCACAAACATCTTTTATACAAGTTATATGGTTCATATAAACTTGAATATCGGAAGAAGGAGGGATATAGGAGCAAGTAATATATAACGAAAAGGAAAGAAAAGAAACTTTTACGGCTACGAATTCCACACCATCAGGTGTGGACGATCGATCAATCAACATAAATCAAAGGATCGTTTTTATTTTGGTTGGTGGCTCGAAATACCTGCCTTTAACACGCAACCGGCACAGGTCCAGTGCCAACATTTCCCTTGGAGCATTTCTAATTCGACTATGACTTACAGGCTCAACTGGCTACAGGGCTATTTGCTTAGCTTCGTCATTCGAGTGGTATTGCAATCTTTCCCAATATCTATATATTCAACTGTTTTGATATTGAGATCTGTAGTTCTGTTGCTCACATACCATAGGGCTCCAACAATGTATCTTAATATTTGGTTTTGGGCAACTAGCAATCGTTTAAACTGTGATTCGCATAATAGCGGACCCCATACAGATAAGGCATATTGCCAAATTGGCGAAATCAGTTGCTTGTATACCTTTGTTTTAGCTTTCAACAGCAATTTACTGTTATCAGAAGTTACGTGGCTAAAGAGCTGCAGTTTTGTGTCAACTTGGACCCGCAAATAGGCTAGCTGGTCTTTGGTGACGAAGCGTTCATCCGTGATACTAGGTGGGTAGATTGGCTGCTGGATATGTCGCCAGGTGTGCATAACATGTTTGGTTTTGTTAGTGTTCATGGTTATACACCATTTTTTGAACCCTAGGACGTTTCCTTGTGGGACATCAGCACATATTTGTTGCTAACTTGATCAGGTGCTTCCATAACATTCAACAATAAATGACCGGTTTGTCTAAGCTGCTTATAGCTCTGTAGAGTACCTTAGGTAGGAGTCGTTGAAGTTTAAATCGCAGACCGTCATGCCATACCCGATCAAATGCCTTTTTAATGTCCATATATACTGCAGAATAATATTAATTTTGCTCATAAGCTTGCAGAATGAATTGGGTTGTTCGACCAAGTTGTCGTTCAGCTCCGTGCTCTTTGCGGAGCACCAATTTATGACTGGGAATGGCATTGGTCGCATTATCCAATTGAAACAATTGAATCAGACTCTGAAATATTTTTGAGAAACCAGTTAGTAAACTGATTGGCGTGTATGAACAAAGCTGATCTGTTGGTTTTCCAAGTCTTGGGATCATTGTAATCGTAGCACATTTCCATTGGGTGGGAAAGTGCCCAAATCTCAGAATGATATTATAGAGCCAGGTATAATATGGCTGATTGTGGTAGTGCCTGGGTGCGAAAGTGCCCAAATCTCAGAATGATATTATAGAGCCAGGTATAATATGGCTGATTGTGGTAAAGCCTTGATCGTTCGGTTATCAATTCAGTCCATACCAGGCAATTTCTTGTTCTCAAGCCTTTTAATTTCAGCATGGATTTCGGCAGGCGTTACTGGCGGAAAGCACAATTCAGCATTGGATACTTGATGGCAAACTTAGCTTTCGATTACTCTTCTGTCCTCAGGCGCAGATGTTAATATAGACATAAATCTGCTTTCTAGATGCTGCGCGAATGCCTCAGCCTTTTCAATTGTGTTTTCTGACTGGGAAGTTTGGAACAGGTTGTCTCTTTATACCATTCGTCAGACGCCACAGCTTTTGCATTCTGTATCTTTCGCTTAGATCGATGGAGGCCAGTTGGTTGTCTTGTTTTCTTTCCTTGGAACGCTTTATCTCCGTTCTGATGTCATTGTTAATGATGGTAGCCGGACTCTTTCTGTTGTTAGCTAAATGTCTTCTTAGCAGTTTTTTTGCCTCGAGCACCTCTTGAGTGCGATTATTGATAATGACAATTTTAGGTTGACAACTGTGCTTTGGTTGGTGCGATAGGTTTGTTGCGAATTGTACAGCTGCTTTAATATTTTTCTCGAATTCGAATCGCATCTCCAATGTCTTCACGACATCTTATCTCGGTATTTAGAAGAATGTGCATTATAAGCCAGAGTTGGAACTTTGCTACATCCGCGTTTTGTGGAAGAAGCTGCCCTAGAGCTTTTTTCTCAGCCGGATTTCTCAGACTAATGTGAAGTGGCAAGAGGCCTGAACTCAATTCGTGAGACGATTTAATATGAAGCAGATTTCGATTTAGTCCTTTATACACCGCAAAATCAATAGAGGTTGGTGACTGCCGCTGACTGCTCGGGTACCGAATGGATGAACCAGTTGCCAGAATGTTTGAATTCTGTTGCTGAACACTCCGGAGGAGCAGCGCTCCTCTCCGATTTCCTCTGGTGTTGCCCCACCATCTGTATCTTGCGTTCCAGTCTCCGGCATTTATAAATTAGGAGCCAAATTGTCTGAAAATATAATTGAAGTCTTGAATAAACCATTTTGCCAGTGGAGGACAGTAAGCAGACGCAACAATGTTAGCTGAGCCATTTTGAATTGAGATGGCTACAGCAGAACACTGGATCATGGGCATTATGATTGGAACAAGCGTTATGTGTGGATTTGTTTTACTAATGATTCAGCCAGCTCCTCCTCGACGGGAATTTGACGGATGATTCGACAGATATGTAAAATAACCATTAATTTCTACATTGTCAGTGTCCTTGATATGTGTCTCTTGTACCAGCATTATGTCAATTTTTTCTTTCAGGATCAGCAACTCCATCCCTTGCACCTTCCTGCGGAATACATCAGCATTCCACGCAATAATATTGAGGCTGTTGGCTTTCTTCTCTGAGTTTTTGACCAATTTCATCCCTTGGCTGACCATTGTAACGCAGCTTCTGTTGCGTTGAAAATTGACAGACTCAGGGAAAACTGTCTGCCGTTGAGTGGCTTGCGTATATATTGGCTGAGATTGATTTGGCCTCTGCGGCTGATTTGGTAGACTTTTCTTAAGGGCTTCTGCATAGCTGTTTTCTTGCTGGTGTCCTCTTGGTTGTTGTGCTTGAGGTATCCTGGATTGATGCTGTTGCTGTTGTGGTAGCTTCGCCATTTGTTGTTGTTGTTGCTGTACCTACGGTCGCTGTTGCTGACGTCCTCTATTAGGAATGGTGGGTAGTCCTAGTCCGTAACAGATTTGGTTTTCTCGGCATACGCTCACACTTGTTCTTTTTATAGGCCAAATTATAAAATACACATCCTTTATAGCTGTGAGCATGGCTTCTTCATCATCCGGCTTGGGACATGCAATTGATGGGTGAGGCTCTTCACACTTTCCGCATTTGAAAATTCTGCGGCAGTAGTTCTTGAAGTGGCAGTACTGCTTTCATCTATGGCATTGCACGACTTCATCCGCGGGCTTACGCGATTTTTCAACCGCTACTTTTTGGTAGCCAAGCTCTTTGACCGATGTTAGCGAGCTGCTGCTTTATCCATTCATTAGGCGTTGCGCTATGAAGATGGCGAATGACCACTCTCAATCCTCATTCACTCTTCAGCAGATAAGTATGATTCTCTATCTCTTGCTCATTGCAGTATCGTACAAGGGTTCGGTACGAGTTCACATCCACACATTGGACCACCAAGGGTGCCCTCTTCGTAGACGGCTTGGTCGTAAATGCGTCTTTTCCACTTAAGTTGCTAATAATCTCACAGAATGGGAGAATGTTTTCGGTCATTGTAGGAAACTAAATGGGCTCTGGTCTGTATTGGGGAACTCTAGCAGCGATGGCTTCATTGACTGTATTGGTAGAGTTGGCAGCTGGCAGATTGGCTCTTGGTCTCGAGGAATTTTGACCATTACTCATCTCAGCTATGGCCCTAAGAGCATCTTCGTCTACAGTGTCTTCATCCATAGTTTCTTCAGAATCGTCTGACAATAACTGAAATTGATTCTTCCTCTTAGAGTCGCTGGTGGCAAGCGTGATTCTTATGTCTCCGTTGTCCCGCCTTATATGAATTATATCATGGTTTTGGTATATTTCGTAGTGATAGCTTATTCCTTATAGCTTTTCTGCTAAATCATTTCTCACTCCGTATACGTTTTCCCCCGCTAGCTCTTCTGTGTGTACATTGCCTAGAAGCTCCCATCCATTTATACCTTGGATGTTGTAGGCAATTATGCGTAACTTAGTTATAATACTATTATTAAGTTTCTCTTTAAGCTCTCCATCCATCCTGGCTTTCAGTTTTTTGCTAAATGCGCACTAGCTAAAAAATGTTCCTTATTTAAGCCCATTTTATCTGCTAAGGGCCCATAACTTAAAGCAATCTTTATCATCAAAATGTAACCAACGTTTCCCTACGCATATTTCGTACAAATATTTCTGGACTTGACTAATAATTAGGATGGTTCTTTTTACTTGCAGAAGCATTTTTTTCTGGCGTTGTCTACTCTCGCTGAGATCCTTCTCAAGCCTTCCGGCTTCCCGATTTTCAATTTCTCGGTCCGCTTCTTCTGCAGAGAGATTTCGGTTTTCCTCTTTAAACTCCTCTAGTTGAACTCGGTTCTCGCTTTTTAGTTCGTCCATTTCAACTAGTATTTTGACTCTCAAATTCTCAATGTCGTTTTTGGTTGTCATGGCAGAGGACATCGAAGTCAACTCCGACCTATTTTCCTTTATGGTGACAATTATATCCTCTAGGGTAATATTTCTATCTTCTTCACTATGTTGCCTTTTTAGATTTGGCAGCGTTGTAGCTTTTGGCTTTGGTGTTTCATCATTAGGTGGTGTTCGCTGAGTATACATTTCGACTATTCAAAATGAACAAATAAGAAAAAGTCGGTTGAAAGATCGAATATTTTGAAAATTGATCGCTGACGGAAGCTGCCGGCCCTGAAGGTGTTATCGTCGTGCAACGTTGAAAGCTTACTCACGTGCGAACAGCTGATAAGTGCCACCTCTAGTTGTAACTAGATTTTATGGCTTCTCACGCTGTTTCTTTTATGAGGGGAAACTTTATTCACTTTTCCCGGCTTTTCCTTACTTTCGCCGAATTCAAGGGTAGATCCAGCTACCGCCGAGCAAACAAATATAATGGAATTAACTCTTACACTCGTCCTAGAGACCTCTATGTGTGATAGCTGCCCGACCGAGTACTCCGTCTGGAGCTGTGTCGCAGGGATTCAACGAACAGGAGCACACAATAAACACGTCCACCTCTCTTGAACTTTCTATCCTTTATCCATTGATTATAATATATTAGATTCCTCTCGTCGCTATCAGAATTGATAAGGTTATAAACAATCAGATTCGCTAGTTTTTTCCAGTTAAGTGAGCAAAATAATCAATGAACGGTTTTTGGGCAAGTGCTATACGCGACCTGCACTACAGCGTACGCTATGTACAAAGGTTTTTTGGCACTGTAGCACTAGTGTTATCGCTTGAGATTTGTTTTTTCGCCCAAAAATAAAAACTCGACACGGAGTTATGACATTATTATAAGGAACTTTGACAGGAATGAAGTATTTATTTTTTGTAATTTTATATAGCTAAAAATCAATTTACTTCAGTGACCGAAAATAGGTCATATTTCTATACTTTTGACCGAAAAAATCATTGGTAAAGAATAGTCGGACAAACATTTGGAATATACCAAAATGATCCTTAGCCAAAGGACTATATAAATCCTGCAAGATTTTTATCAGAGTAATTTTTTTTAGAAAAAAAGTTTATTTATTAATTCAAAAAAATTATTTTTATTTAGTTTTTTAACGAAAACGAAAAACGGACGGAGGAGATTGCATAGAAATAGACGGACGGACATGGGTATATCAACACAACTCATCATGCTGATCAAGAATATATATACTTTATGTGGTCGGAAATGCTTCCTTCTATGCGTTACAAACATTTTATAATTTTGCCCAGAAGTTTGCAACGACGAGCTGAGTTTATGAAGCCATGTCCGTCTGGTTCTATCTCCTCCGTCAGTATTAAAGCATATAGCTGCGTAGGAACTATCGGTCTGAAAAGTAGTTTTAGTAAGACAAGCTTGTAACTGATCAATATTATATATATACAATTCTATATCTGCCATAGGAACGATCGGTCGAAAAAGTAGTTCTAGTGTGAAAAACTTTTGGTTTTTAATGGAAGCGTGTTAATACTTTCCAGTTATGAATATTATCGATTTCAACACAATTTTGGAAGTTTGATCAAAGTCGGATGAATAAATCGTATAATCGGGGGTGTTAGCTGGCCGTTTTTATACGCTTGCAAAGGGTATTATAATTTTGCCCAGAAGTTTGCAACGTATAGAAATATTCATTTCCGACCCCATAAACTGTATATATTCTTGATCAGGGCGACGAGCTGAGTCGATTGAGCTTTGTCGGTCCGTCTGTCTGACTGTCCGTCTGTCTGTCTGTCTGTCCGTCTGTCAGTCTGTACTTCTGTCTGTCTGTCTGTCTGTCTGTCTGTCTGTCTGTCTGTCTGTCTGTCTGTCTGTCCGTCTGTCTGTCCGTCTGTCTGTCCGTCTGTTTCTACGCAAACTAGTCTCTCAGTTTTAAAGCTTTCGAGGTGAAATTTTGCACAGAGTCTTCTTTTTACTGCGCGCTAAGATGTCGGAACCGACCGGATCGGATGGCTATATCTTATAGCTGCCATACGAACCATCGTTCGAAAAATGCGTCTTAGTGACAAAAACTATTTTGTTTTCAATGTTAGCGTTCTTAAACTCGGCCATTATTAATATTATAGGCTTTCAGACAGATTTGCAAATTTTGGCCAAGATCGGATGACAATATCTTATAGCTGTCATAGGAACCATCGGTCGGAAAATGGGTCTTACTGAAAAAATCTTTTTTGTTTTTAAAGTAAGTGTCCCTAAACTCGTCCATTAATAATATTATATGCTTTCAAACAGATTTGCAAACTTTGGTCAAAGTCAGATGACTATATTTTATAGCTGCCTTAGGACCGATCGGTCGGAAAATGGGTCTTAGGGAAAATACCTTTTTGGTTTTCAAGTAAATCGTTCTTAAGGTCGGTATTATATATTTTAATATATAATAATAATTAATTAATTATTAATATTACACGCTTAATTAAGTAATATTACACGCTTTCAAACTAATTTGAAAAAGTTGATCGACATCGGGTGACTATATCTTATGGTTGCCATAGGACCGATCGGTCAAAAATAGTTCTTAGAATTTTTATTTTTTTAATGTTAGCGTCTTTAAACTCACTGCTTACTAATTCTGTATGCTTTCAAATATATTCGCAAAAATTTGGTCGAAATCGGATGACTATATCTAAAGGCTGCCATGGGACCGATCGGTCGGAAAATGAGTCTTAGTGAAAATAACTTTTTTATTTTAAATTTTATCCAAAAAGATTCGCGAAATTTGGTCGAAATGAGATGTTTAGATGTTAGAAAAATTTTTGATTTTTATACCCGTTACTCGTAGAGTAAAAGGGTATACTAAAGTCGTGCAAATGTATGTAACAGGCAGAAGGAATCATTTCCGACCATATAAAGTATATATATTCTTGATCACCATCAACAGCCGAGTCGATATAGCCATGTCCGTCTGTCCGTCTGACCGTCTGTCCGTCTGTCCGTCTGTCCGTCCGTCCGTCTGTCTGTATGAACACCTAGATCTCAGAGACTAGAAGAGCTAGACCAACCAATTTTGAAATGTAGACTCCTATTGTCTGCACGCAGATCAAGTTTATTTCAAATTTTTGCCACGCCCACCCCCGCCCCCACAATAAAAAAATGTTGAATAACTCCCACAATTTTTGAGATATCGATCTCAAATTTAAAACTTAAGTTTATACTCGCAACATCTATAAGCCCTCCAATTTTCATCAAGATCGGATGATAAATAGCCGAGTTACAAAAATGTTGCATACTTTCCGGCTGCCCCATCTCAGGCATACAGGAAGGCTATTAAACATTTGTTTTCATGAGTAACGGGTATTTCGAAGTCGGTTAGAGCCGACTTTAACTTACGTTCTCGTTAATAATAAAACTTAAGTTTTATTTTTTGAGTACTAAAAGAATCTAAAAAAATAACTCATATTTTTCGATGAATAAATAAAAATCCAAAAATAATGATTACTTCTTTAAGGCCTATTTCCAGAACGCACAAAAATAAATTTTTATGTTGAACTTCATATAAACAAAACTGCTTCGAACAGCTGATGAGCCGATTATTTAGTCTCATTTATTTTGTTGATTTCCAGAAGAGAAACTAAATAATCATAGCGTTACCACATCGATAGCTTGTGTGGATTGCAAGCACAGACGATTTGCTGAACGAAATTGAAAATAAAAATTTGAGTATTGCCGGCTCTAGGTCAAGTGAAACACACAAAAATGTATGATGTTTTCCAATATATTTCGGTTGCTCCTCGGCAACCATCTTCAGGGACACTACAAAACAATTTACCAATTACAATTTAACATAGATTCGATCAAAACAAAACAAAAAAGAGATTTTTCACATACATTATTTTACACGTCTGCTCCGTTCGGCGTGGAGTTGGATACTGATCTATTATTTGTCAGTAAGTGTCTGTATAGGTGAGCACAGTTTTCCGTGTCCGTCTTGTAGTTAAGTCTCTTGTCTGTTGGTGTGTCAATTATATGTAGCATCTCTATAGTGAAACGTTTGCTGTAGTGGTTTTCTTGCTGCAGGATTGTTGTTGCTTCAAAATTCGGCGAGTGTCCGCTATCCATACAGTGTGTCGCGAGCGCCGTTTTTTGTATGGTTGATTGATGTCTGAGTTTGTAGTCCGATCTATGTTGGGATATTCTTGTTTTTAATTTAGATTTTGTTGTACCAATATACAATTTGTTGCAACTGTTATCTGCATTTCCATTGCATGGTATCTTGTAGATCACATTACTCCTGTCGGCTGTGGCTATTTTGGACTTCGTCTTATTGAAGAAGTTTCTCATTGTGCTATTGGGTTTGTGGGCTAGTTGTACGTCATGTTTGTTAAAGCAGTCTGAATGGGCGAACCGTTCAGAAAGCTTAGGGACATACGTTAGAGACTTATAAATTCTGGGTTGTTGTTTTCTTTTGGAAATTGGTTGGCCGTTCTTCTCAATCAGGGATTTGATAATTTTAGTTGGGAAGTCATTGTCTTTCAAAATTTGTTTAATCTCTGAAATGGTCTCCTTATGATATATTTCGTCACTAATTTTCATCATCCGTTTTATACAACCCCTTGCTGTATTTATTACCATATTTCTCGGGTGCTTGGAATGGTAGTTGATAATTCTGCCTGATGCTGATGGCTTCTTGCACCACCTTAGCTTAAGTTGATTTCCCTGTCTGTTAATTGTGGAGTCTAAATATGCTAGTTTGCCATCCGTCTCCAATTCCATGGTGAAATTTAAATTCCTGTGAAATGAGTTTAGTGCGTCAAGTGTGTTTTGTATCTCTTCTTCTTTGGTGATGGCAAAAAGATCGTCTACATATTTTGTAAGCAATCTTGGAGGGTGCTTTAGTTTTATGACTGTGCTGTCAAGGAGTTCCTCCATCACGATGTCCGCTATAACTGGGGATGCTGGGGATCCCATTGGCATGCCTTTAAGCTGTATATATATCGTCCTCAAATTTAAAGAATCTATTTTCTACAATGCAGAATCTTAAGATTTCCATAAAAAGTTGTTTGGGAATTTTCGTATAAATAACTTGCAGCACATTTTTCCGGACGACATCGAACAAATTGAAGGCAAAAGCGAGATGCAAGACTTTCTCTACCAAGGATCACGAAGCGCGCACACTTGTGGTAGTACATCATATGACTTTGAAAGCTGTGAGGTGATTTTAAAATTGTTTGAACTTTAATTTTTATTTATTTATTTATTTATTTATTTAGAGTTGACAAAAAAAGGCTGTCAACGAAAATTTATATACGTTACAAAAATTTTTATGATCTAATGAAGCCTATCAAAGAAAATCTAATAAAATTACAAAATAAACTAATAACGACTCCGACACGGTGGGGGAATTTTATTTGCCTGTCCGGCCAGCTATGCCCCTATTCACAGCCAATTGTAGTCAGAGACGTTATTAGAGCTAACAAAAACTTTAATAATATAGAGATCGAGAAGAGGGAGAGAGAGAGAAAGAGAGAGAGAGAAAAAAACCAAAACCTACAGTTAAGTAGGAACAAAGGAGAAAAAAATAAGATAATATATTAAATTAAAAAAAAAAAAAAAACTGAGATAGAGAGAAAAATATCTTAAAGTAAACTTTAAAAATAAAAAATTTATACGAAAAACTTAAAACTAAATAACCGGAAAATCTCTGACCCGGTGGGGGAGGATTTTTTAGCCAGTCCGACAAGCTATGCCCCTACTCACAGCTGGGAGTGGTCAGAGATTTCCCCGGAGATAATTATAGAGAGACGTTTTTAGAGAGAAGAGAGAGAGATCTGTTGAGAGCAGGTGATTGAGATCATTGTAATTCTTACATAAAACCCGAAATCGATTATGCTGGGCATAATCAGTTGTGCATCTAGACAAGATAAAAGGAAAATAGTTTCTAGTTGGCCTAGAAGGAACGGAAAAGTTAAGGCGACCTAAAAGATCAGAAGAGTCTACATCACCGATAATTAGCTTATGAAGAAAAGAAACACCTAAGACTGTTCTACGGTTAGCTAACGAAGGAAGGTTAATAAGCAAAAGTCTGCTGGAGTACGTTGGTAAACGAAGGTTAGGGTCCCAATTTAAGCCACGTAGTGCAAAAAGCAAGAATTGCTTTTGAACTGATTCAATTCGATCGATATACTTTTTATATTGCGGACACCAGACGGACGAGCAGTATTCAAGTACAGGGCGAACTAGAGCAGTGTACAGGAGCTTTGTGGTGTAAGGATCATTAAATTCCTTCGACCAACGTTTAATGAATCCAAGTACACCATTCGCCCTATTAACAATAGAAGAGATATGAGGATTGAAACTCAATTTGGGGTCAAAAAGAATTCCAAGATCAACGACGGTAGATATTCGTTGCAAGGGTTCATTGCCAATCGTATAAATAGCCAGCGAAGGTTTGCAACGATGGAAAGTCATAAACATGCACTTGGAGCAGTTAAGGTATAAATGATTAACAAAGCACCAAGACTGCAAGGAGTTTAAATCATCTTGCAATCTAATGGAATGTGTCGGGTCATTGAAAGATAAAATAAGTTTAACGTCATCGGCATACATAGGTATCCGAGAGAAAGATAGTATTGTGGGTAGGTCATTAATAAAAAGAGTAAAAAACAAAGGACCAAGGTGACTACCTTGCGGTACACCGGACGTTACAGAGACGGGCTTTGAAGTTTGATAAAACATTTCGAATTCAAGCGGCTGACAAATCAGTATGACCCCCCCACCGTTTGACTGCCGTTTAAGGTATTTTTTAGGGTTTTTTAAGACTTTGTGGTCCCACTATGGCTTACAATCCACTTAACATAAATAACTTGCAATTTCGTGACATAAATTTTTATTTGTTCTGGAAATAGGCCTTTAATAATAAAAACAAATTGAAAAACAAGCATAATTTTTAAATTTTCGATAAAAACTCAAAAAATTAATTACTTTTTGAATTATTAAATAAAAAATTAATATTTATGTTCACGCATATGGCGTATTATAATTAAAGTAGTTTTAGTGGCCCGCGACGGTAACAAAAAATTTAAACCAACAAACAAACTTCAATTCACGTCGGTCGTGTAATGCCAAAGCACAACCAGAAGCCCTGTGATTGCTTGGACTGGAAAAGGAAAGTGGCTGCTGAACTTAAGAGCCCATACTATGTCCCAGAGGTATTGTGCTTAAAATTGATAGGTCAAAAGTGAATACCTTAATTTCCTTTTTAATTCTGTGCTGCATTTTAAGCACGTCCCTTTCAATTCTTGGCACATGAGTACAAATTGTCGTGCTTGGCATACATACTAATATTTTGCGTGGTTATTTATTTACATTTAAATTATCTTGGATGCAAAACCGCTTCTCCAAAATAACTGTGCTGTCGCACCTTCACCCCTCTCGCACACCCACACAATTACTTGAACCGTACTTTCTGCTCAGCCAAGCTCAGCGCATCGCACACATACATACATATTTACGTGTTAGCAACTGCAATCGGTGCCTCTTTTCGTTTCCGTTTTCGCCCAACGGCATCGTTGCTGTTGCTAACGCTTAGATATTGGCGCGCGCCTGTGCAGCTGTAGATCAAGTGACGCGCGCTCCCCTACAATTGGTCAGGCATATTCATTTTTTGGAAAAGTTTGCCACCAATTCTTGTCGTCTAATTTATTTTCGATAATTAGTTCAGTGGAGATCATAAGTAGTATACCAATTCCCCTACACTAATCCAAGCATATTAGTTTCCTAAAGAGCAATAATACTTTGTTGAAAAATTGTCACCAGATCCAGAAGATCAGAAAAAATCTAAGTCAAACCTTGAGGAGTTAAGAATGAAGATCAAAGGTCCAACTAAAAATATTCTTAGGATCAAGAAACAAATAAAAATGCGACAGAAGGAGCGTCCACCACTACAGTAAATAAGCGTTCTCGTCTCCCGAATTTGTCGTTTCCGAAGATTAGTGGAAAATATTCGGAATATAAAAATGTTATTAACCTTTTTGAGACTTTAGTTGATAACGATGACTTAATTCCATCGATTGAGAAATTCAACCATTTAATTTCTTGTCTCTCAGATGAAGCTCTCGGAACTGTTAGAGCATTTCAAGTCACCGATTTATAAAAAATCATTAACAAGTTTGAAAAAAGTATATGACAACGACTGCCTTATATTTAAGGATCATATTTCAGCGCTGTTCGGTCTTCCCAAAATTGCATCGCTCTCAGCATCCGCTTTACGAAGCCTTATCGACACAGTTTCGGCTGTGTATCGGTCATTGCTGTCGATTGGCGATGATCAAAAGATCGCAAATGCTATGATAGTTCATCTAGTTATAAACATAGTCGATCCAGTGACCAAACGAAAATGGGAAGATCAACTTGACTTTGATAAGCTTCCGCTATGGGCAGATTGCCAGAA
This sequence comes from Lordiphosa magnipectinata, assembly GCA_037044535.1. Classification (NCBI taxonomy): domain Eukaryota; kingdom Metazoa; phylum Arthropoda; class Insecta; order Diptera; family Drosophilidae; genus Lordiphosa; species Lordiphosa magnipectinata. The sequence goes on from JBAMBO010001825.1 coordinate 747,622, forward strand.
ATTTTTATTCGCAGATACCATTATATGTCAGCTGAAGAGTCTACCAAACCAATATCAGAAGCGAAGCCAAGTCAATGCAAGCATAACCGTACCTCATTTTCGTGTTCTGCGGCTCAAGCCCCATCAAAAAAAGTCAAAAAATGTGTGCACTGCAATTCAGAAGGGCATTCAATTGGGAATTGCTCTTCATTCTCCTCGTTATCAGACGCACAAAGGTTTGAGTTCGCAAAGTCAGCTCCCTTATGTATATAAAGGGGTCATACTGTTGCAAGGTGCAAAACAGCAAAGATTCGTGTTAGTAGCCGTTCGCATCATACGCTCCTCCACAGATATTCAGCTGTTAGCAACAGTTTAGCGTTACCACCACCACTCAGTGACCAAACTTCCAATACAGATCATACTTCCACATCACATGCAATGCATGCGACGGCATTAGAGAAGGTGATTTTGGCTACGTCCATCGTTAGTACTCGAACCAAAAGCGGCCAACTGATATTAGCTCGAGCGCTCAGCCTGACCACACAGTAAACGTGAGCGGCTGTAATATCCCTGAAAACCTGCAATTGGCGGATCCCTACTCTTATAAGCCACAAAAAAAAGACATGTTGATAGGAGCTGAAACATTTTTTGAACTATTAGCTATCGGTCAGATCAAACAAGGTTCAAATTGTCCGATCTTACAAAAAACCCTTCTTGGCTGGATTGTGTCTTGACGATATACATTGAACTCGTGGAACGGCCAAGAGAAAGTAGTAAATCTAAGTTGTCAAGAAGAATCGATAGCTTCTATAGATAGCACATTACAAATATTTTGGTCACTGGAGAGCCTCTCATCTGCAAACAAGGTTATCTCTCCAGAACAACAGTTGTGTGAGAAACATTTCGCAAACAATGTGGAAGCTCTGCCATCAGGTCGCTTCCAAGTAAGACTGCCGTTTAGGTCTGATCCTAAGATATTGGGCAACTCATTTGAAGTTGCAAAACGGCGATTTTTGTCGCTCGAAAGGAGATTGTCCCGAGATGATTAAGTAGGGGGAATGTACATAGATTTTAAGGAAGAGTACCTTTTATTGGAAAAATATCACAGAAAATGAGAACAAAATTAGTTACACCCTTCACTATTTCATTCCGCATCACTGCGTCTTGAGACCACAAAGTACGTCCACACAGCTTCGCGTTGTCTTTGACGCGTCTTGCAAGACGTCCACACAGATTGCGTTGAATGACATCCAGGAGGAGCTATACTCTACTCAACTTCGCTACAGATTAAATAAATATGCGCTGACTGCGGATATAAAAAAGATGTATCGCCAAGTAATAGTAAATGAAGCAGATAGAAAGTTTGAGATCATAGTTTGTTGGAGAGATCCACCTGTGCCGTTGAGAATCTTTGCATTGAACACTGTGACTTATGGCACTGCGGCAGCCCCTATTCGTGCTATCCGGTGGTTAAAAAGGTTGAATGAGACTGCCCAAGTCTCTCACCCAAAGCAGCAAACGATATTCGGGACGATTTTTATGCCGACGATATGTTGACTGGTGCTGCATGTGTCGAAGAACTCAAGGCGATTAAGTCTGAAGTATCTCAGGTATTGCAAGAGGCAGGGCTCGAACTAGCGAAATAGTTTTCGACCTGCCCTGAGATTTCCTCATTCGACTGCACTGTCAAGCCAGTAACGATCTCAGACTCAACAAAAGCGTTAGAAATTCTTTGGCTACCTCATGAAGACGTCTTCAAATTTAAACGTGACGAATCGTCCATGATCCCCTCGGTTTGCTTAGTCCCCTTATTATAAAACGAAAGATCTTACTGCAAGAACTATGGTTATTGAAACTGGACTGGGATGAATCAATTCCAATGAAATTGGAAACTGAATGGGAAGCTCTTAAACAAACATTGTACAAAAGGTATACAAAATGTGGATGTTCCACGATTTGTACATATAGAGCTTACGCTACCGATTCAAATTCATGCCTTCGCCGATGCTTCTATGAGAGCATATGGTGCGTGTATCTGGGACGGCACAATTGGTTAAGGTCCCTCTTGATGGGATCAAACATAAATTCTTCAATATCTTTAAAACCGCACGGTAGATTTTTATTAAAATCGATTTTTATGATGGCATGTCTCTAACAGAAAGCCAAAAAACCGAAATACGGAGCACCAAGCATAGACTTACCCACGAAACACTCCATATCGACTAAAAACTACATAGATCTAAAAATAGACCGAAGAGTTGTATTGTGGTAGACCAAATTGTTTAATTGTTGTGAGTGTGCTTATGGGTTGCAATGGCCGTTCGACCTCATCCAAAATAAAAAAAACATTTTATTGTACTCTTGCAGGGTATATTTAAATTGTCCAGATGTTTGTAACGCATAGAAGGAAGCATCTCCGACCACATAAAGTATATATATTCTTGATCAGCATAATGAGCTGAGTTGATATAGCCATTAGGGTAGAGTGAAACAGGTAAAAAAAAAAAATTTTAGGTCTCCTGTATGATTAATTATCGTAGTGATTTTCTGAAAAGCTAAACAAAAGTTGGTGTCTTTTAATTAGATCTTTGATGAATTTTGAGGTGTATCTCAAAAGTGCGACGCCCCAGGAGCTCGCAACATTAGTCTATTTAATATTAACAATATTACTATTAACACTTGAAGTCACGCTATAATTTCATAAGAATAATTATGTCACATTAAGTCTTATATTAGTTAACTAAATTACGAGCACTGTTGTGGGACGGGCAGCTATCACAGCTATCGACCAGCAACAGCAAACGACAGGCCTATCGATTATTAACATCGGCAGCGCAGCCGACGCCGACCACACTCAACTGCCTTTAAATGCAGAGCCTGGTCGACATGGCACTTCACTTAATGCGCGGCATCGGTCGAGTCAACACCTTGGAGCAGCAGAATAACCAGTAAGTACATACTACCTCCCCAACCAAGGGACCTTGTGCGATTTGAGAATCCTCTTCTACGTGTGGACAGGATTCCCATTCCAGCAACCCCCGTGCGATTTACGCATCGGCTCGATCGGATTTGAAAAGTTTTGAAACCAAAATTGGAGGAAATGTCTAGCTTTAAGTATATTTTTAAATTTCGTATTTTAAATATCTAATATGCTAAGAATACCGAAATAAGATGTAAAAACATATGAAATGAATTTTTACTTGTACCACTAAAATTTTTTTATTTAAAAAGTTCAGGTGCTGCGCCAACTGAAGATATTGGTTTAGAAAGCTGAAATGTTGAAACAATGCATTTAAGACTATGAGTCATCAATAAATAGCCCAGGAGAAACGAACAAAAAAAAAAAAATTTAACTCCACCCTAATAGCCATGCCCGTCTGTCCATCTGATTCTATGCTATCTCTTCCGTCAATTTAAAAGCTATCTTAACCTAACTTTGCACGAAGTCTTTTGGTACAAATAAGCTGCACATTTGTCGGAACCGGGCGGATCGGATGACTATAGCAAATAGCTGCCCTAGGAACTATCGGTCGGAAAAGTCTTTATTGACTTCAACGCAAACGTCCCCTAACCTCGTATTTATAAGTTTAAAGAAAATCGGTCAACTATATAGTGTAGCTGCCATAGAAAATATTGTTCTGAAAAAAAGTCTTAGCAGGAAAAACTTTTTTGTTTTAAATGTTATTGCTCCCAAACTTACTGATCAATATTATATGCTACCACACAATTCTGCCAAGTTTGATCCAAATCGAATGCCTATACCATATAGCTGCCATAGGAACGATCGGTCGAAAAAGTAGTTCTAGTGAGAAAAACTTTTTTGTTTTGAATGGTAGTGTCTTTACACTTTCCAGTTATGAATATTATCAGTTTCAACACAATTTTGGGAAGTTTGCTCAAAATCGAATGAATATTTCGTATAGCTCCTTCTCCTTTCCTTTTTGTTTTTCGCATCTCCTATGTGCTCCGATATTCTTGTTTGCAGCGGTCGTTTAGTTGTCCCAACATAGACGCCGTCGCAAGATTCACCCTCTCTTACTTTGCATGCAATTTCGTAAATAACAATTTGTTGCTGTCAAATGCTTAGCTGGAATTTTGTATTTGTAAATAGATTCCTTACGTTTGTGTGAGCTTTGTAAGCGTACGTTATGTTTGAAATTTGGCTTGGTATTATCTTTGCAATTGATTGTTTATTTGTTACTATGTCCAAGTACGGTACACTTATGTAAACTGTGTCTTTTGTTTCTTTATTGGTGTTTGTGTCGGGATTCTTTTTTGTGGTGTCTGTGATAAGTGTTTCGATCAGTTGTCTGGAAAAGTTGTTTTGTAATAGAATTGTCCATTACTTCCAATATTTTGTCTAGCACTACATTAGGTATAGTTGGTGATATCAGGTTTCCCATTGGCATACCAAATATTTGGGTGAAAATGGTATTGTTAAAAGATACGTAATTGTTTTCAATAAGTACGGAGACCAAAATTTACCTAAATTTTGTCTTTGGTAAACTTGTGTGTATCGATATGTAAATTTTTCCATAATGTTTTTGATGACTAGTTTTACTGGTATATTGGTAAATAAGGAGATGACATCAAACGATACTAGTATCTCGTAGTTCCCAGTTATCGAATAGTCAATTTTTTTTTAGTTGTGTCACGGTCTGGATGTTATATGTGTCAGAGATGATGTTTTTAATTTTTGTTCCTACGTGGTTTGCTAATTTGTAGCATGGGACGTTTGTTGATGCCGCGATCGGTCTCAGTGGTGAGTCCTGTTTGTGAATTTTTGGAACTGTGTTTTCAGATTCACCAAAGAAGCTTTGGTTCACGGACTAAATGCATTTTTTTACTAGGAACTGCATTTGAACAACATTGACTATTTGAGTATTACAATCTTCCCCAAAATAATGCAATTAATCTCATGAGTTTAGTTTCCACTCTTTTGTTTCACAATAGCTACTTTTTAAACCCTTGTAGAGGGTATATTAAAATTGTCGAGATGTTTGTAACGCATGGAAGAAAGCATCTCCGACCACATAAAGTATATATATTCTTGATCAGCATAACGAGCTGAGTTGATATAGCCATGTCCGTCTGTCCGTCCGTCTGTTTCTATGCTATCTCATCCGTCAGTTTTAAAGCTATCTTAACCCAACTTTGCACGAAGTCTTTTGGTACAAATACGCAGCACATTTGTCGGAACCGGCCAGATCGGATGACTATAGCATGTAGCTGGCATAGGAACCATCGGTCGAAAATGTGGTTTTAGTGATAAAAACTTTTTTGTCTTCAACGCAAACGTCCCCAAACCTCGTATTTATAAGTTTTCTATGCTTGGTGAAACTATTTCCACCAAGTTTAACAGGACAACTATATAGTATAGCTGGCATAGAAATTGGGTGTCGAAAATGTATATAGGAGGCCTTGTCAAAAATGTGTACATTTGGCCGAATGTACATATTTGTGTCAGTGGAATCAGGCTACTAATTTATATAAATCATACAAGCTACAAGGATATAAAAAATTAGGTCGAGCCGAAGTTAGCTTTCCTCTATTTTTTATTTTCAAACTGCAAGACATTTTAATGGTAAATATTATTAATCATAACGTTTCAAAAACAAGCCACGCACAACACCACAAAGGAGGCTGGTTGACCGAATAGCTATTTCATAAACTTCCAACAGTTCAATCATCAGCGATCCTTAGCCCAACTTCAATAAGTTGGCAGAGGCTACCTCATGCCAGAACTGCTAAGACCACTGAGGAATCCCAAGTCAGACTTGGAGCAAAAATTCTGACAACAGTAGCAAACGCCAAGTCACGGAAACTTTGTATATGTGTTTGTAATCTTATGCATTTCGTAAATATTATGCAAAAAAAAATAAAATTTTTATAGTTTTTGGGCTATAACTTTTCAAAGCGCGGAGATATCGAAAAAGTGAAATAGAGGATTTAAAGGACTATCACCTAGTGAGTATTGACAATTTTTTGTTTTATCAAAACATTCTTCAGAATAATTTAAACTTAGGAAAAAAAACGGAGATTATCCAAAAATTACTATATATTCCATTTTAAAATTCAAACATTTTTATCTTATGAACAAAATCAAAACTTCGCGTTTGGTTTTTTTGTAACGACATTCAATTCAGCTTATATTAAAACAAATTTGGTTGGAAAAGGTTACTTTATGTGGCCACTGGACCTACAAATGTAAGCAAACCTCGCTCAACACACGTTTATGCAAATATTTCGTTAACCTGACGTGCTTGGGGAAACTATCAATTGATTTGAATTCAGCGTCCAAAAATACATAAAGAACGATTGCCAACTTCTCTGTTGCAAAAGCTTGTAAACCTGTGCTATTATAATGAGGGTTGCAAAGCGGCTTTGAATCGAACCGGTTTGAACCCGGAATTCCGGCTTATTTTTTGCTGTGAACCTAACCCTGAACCGAACCACGAGGACGAAAATAGTTGAACCCGAGCCCGTTCCGAACCCATGCTTTTGGTTCGGTTCAAAAAAAAATGTCTTCGATATGTTATTATCTCCTTTTCGCACTCACAGAGGTTATAAACATACATACATGCATATATGTATGTACATATGTAAAACAATTTAAATACGTGAAGAATCAGAGCGTGCTATTGTATGTAGTACTTCTTTGCCTATCTGTGTACATATGTATACACTCATACGTATGCGTAATTAATATTACATACACATAGACCGCAAAACTTCCAGTCGCAGATATTAATTTGTAGTATGCTACACTGCACAATGTAATGAACGTTTTGTTTTTCATCTTATACATATACATAAGCGCCAATCTAACCAACCCGGTGCATGCTACTGCGGAAACATGTTAGCCGAATACAAACAGAAGTGTGTGCCACACGCAGCTTTGCCAATTTAGCTATTTTTCCCCACCAGATTTGCTATTTTGTAAGCTCGAAAGCTGGAATCTATTCAGTTTTGCAGAAGCCTGCAATTCTAGCTAATTAATAATATAATATTTTACATTAATCTCTGTAAAGATTTAACATTTTTAACAGTCGATATTTGGTGCGAAAAATAGCTAAATTGGCAACACTACCCACGCGCCAAAAATTGGGCGCAAAGTAGAATCGAAACAGAAAGAGACAGAAAACACACAAGTCAGAACAATAAAAACGCGCATTTCATTTTGTTTGAGACGTTTTGACTGAGAAGGTGTGAAGTAATGACGACAAATTTAATATACATACAATGTAAGCAATGATAAATCAGAATGTCACGAATGCAAACTAAATATGACCGACGGGCATGCAGCAAAATTTAATGCGGCACCTTCAAAAGAAGACAAAGGCCTTTTTGATTAAATCATTGTGAAAAAAAGTTCCAAGTGTGGCGAAGAAACACCAGTCGATGCTCAATTTTGTGAGTGAAATACTGATTAAAGTGCATACGAGAAAGCATAATCAATCGGACTGAAGCACTAGCAATGAAGGAAGTCCATATCCAGCAAACGAGCGTCAATCTCACGTCAATTATAATCTACGTCTGACAGTCTTACAATGAATTAATGCGTCAGGTGTATACCTATTGTATTGTAATTGTGTATATATTGGGTAAAACGTGCAACGAACCGAGGTTCGAACCAAAACCAAAACCCAAAAAAAAATTTTGTTGGGTTTGCAGCCCTGATTATAATATTTATTAATAACAGAGCATTTGATTTATGTAAATTAAATGAAATTAGTTAGTGTAGATAAAATAAAACGTGTTTTAAATACATTGAGTACGAGCAGTACATGGTTGATTTTACCACTGCTTCAGTCATGAACATTACTAATGAAACTCGCTTATGACTTTGAAACTGCTTTTATTACCTTAAAAGTGCGCAAATTTATTTGTTAGCTTGCTTAACATAATAGCTTATTTCAGCCTGCTGACGTACTAAAATAGCCGTTAGTTCGTTTTTTAGCCACCAGTGTGCGTGCGTCCAAAAAGAAGTGAAGACCTGAAGCATGCCTGTGTTAAATTCATGACCGAAAGCTATATTTTGAGTACCAGTTCTTCAAAATCATGACTGTTTTCAGTAGTGCAGTGAACTGAAAGGTAGTCATATGTAACTGTTAACAGTTGATACTTTGGTCTTTACTGATAAATATAAAATGCTTGGTAAATAAGATAAAATGAAAAGTACACGTGACATTTTTTCTGCGATTCTGCGCACTGCTCAAATCGTTTTGTTGTACAAAATCACGGAAAATCAATAAACATTTTTACTCAATTGTAGCGTGGACTTCAACTAATTAACTTTATGATGATAACAACAATAACTCATCCTGATTTCCAATATAAAAATATACATATCACATTCCCTTGTACCAAGCAATAAATATACACTTTAAATTTGAGGATTTTACATCATTTAAGAACATACTTGTATTCGTTTTTTGGGTACTCTCTAAACTAGAAGTTGTCGTTTGAATTTCTGTTCAAAACTTTTGAAAATGATGTTATTTAGCGGTGAAAAATTAATTCTCGACTGAACGGACCGAATGCCAAATTAAGACTAATTTGTTACCCAGCTCTCTGTTCATTCGTTTCTTTGCAGCAAAGCATTTGCGCGCGCATTGCTTCGTTGCAATACTAAGAGACAAAATAGAAGAAAGTTAACTTCGGCTCGCCGAATTTAATATACCCTTGCAGTTCATAAACTTCATATAAATACTTGTCTATTATAAGCCCTTCCTAACTAAAAATTCGGAATAAATTTTCCTCGACCGACCGCTTATTATTAATTTACGTGAAGAAATTATTAGACAATTACAACATTGGTAAATGTCTTTTATTAGCCCTTAATTATCGAAAAATCGGGACTTATGTTTTCTCGATAGACCGCGAATTATAATAAGTTTACGTGAAGAAATTACTTGGCGGTCATTCAGCATTCTTTTTAAATGAATTTTTTAGTTTTAATCTCAAAGACATGTTTCAATCTAATTAGCTTTTTAAAAATGTCCAGAGTTGCCTGAATATGAGGTTGCTACATTCGCAAAAACTAATTGCTAGAAATAGCTAAAAATAAAAAAAAAGTGGCTGAAAAAGTTGCTAAAAGTAAAAAATTTTAAAATGTTGGTTTTTAGTACTAAAACCTTAAAAATATAATTTTCAATGAGTTAAGAGTCTTAACTTAAGACTACAAAAATAATTAAAATGCGGTCTGCAAACAGCTCTGTAGTCAGAAACTCCATGTAATTTGTGAGTCCGAGCCGAAAATGAGTCGCCGCACAAATAATCATAAAATAGATTAATTCCAAACACAAAATAGGCTAGTGTCAGCTTTGAGCTGATCTAAAGGGAAGGTTGTGATTTTGTCCTAATCAGCAAATGCATCTTCTGTGAATTTATGGCTCGTTAAAATTTAACCTAAAAATTTTCCATATACGTTGTAGGCAAAGAATAACTTTGATTGCTGCAGAAGAACTGATCTTTATTTCGTGCGTTCGGCTGCGCTTAGCCTAAATTACATTAGTGTTACTGTGCCTGTATCCAGTGAGAAACATCCCTCTAGTTCTGCTAGTGGCGATTGACCATGCTCGCACTACCTACTTGGCTGGTTCGGACGTGGGTACTTTCCTAAGTAGCCCTATGGTAAACGAGCGTGGATCCACCGAAAACATAAAAAATATTTATGACCTATATATTCTGTAACCCACCGCGAGTCAAAGTACATGGGTACTTTCCTGAGTAACCCTATGGTAATCGAACGCCGAACCAGTGTACCAAAAAAGAAAGAAAAGCAAAGCACTAAACAAATGCAATGCTAGCACCGTTTTTTTGCCTTCTTGCTTGCACGCGTTTTCTCATTGCTGAAACATTCTTTGCTATTGTCGTTTACTTCAGTTTGTGACAGCATTTGCAATTGCGCGTAGCTACGAATCCACAGTGAAAACTAAAGTGAAGTGAAAAATACACAAAACGAGAAGGCCAAGCTAACTTCGTCTGTGCCGAAGTTTATATACCCTTGCAAATGCAAATGTCACAGTTTAAGAACGCTTACATAAAAATCAAAAAATGTTGTAACTAAAACCTATTTTCCGACAGATAAACGTCTGAAAAAAGTTTTTCTCACTAAGACTCAATTTCGGACCGATCGGCCCTATGGCAACCATAAGATATAGTCACCCGATGTCGATCAACTTTTTCAAATTAGTTTGAAAGCGTTGAATATTAATAATCACCGACCTTAAGAACGATTTACTTTAAAAAAAAAAGTTTTTTTTTCACTAAGACCCATTTTCCGACCGATCGGTCCTATGGCAGCTATAAGATATAGTCATCCGATTTTGTCCAAAATTTGCAAATCTGTTTGAAAGTATATAATATTATTATTGACCGAGTTTAATCACGTTAACATTGGAAACAAAAAAGTTTTTCTCACTAAAACCCATTTTTCGACCTATGGTTCCTATGGCAGCTATAAGATATAGTCAACCGATTTTGACCAAAACTTGCAAATCTGTTTGAAAGTATATAATATTATTAATGACCGAGTTTAATCACGTTAACATCGAAAACAAAAAAGTTTTTCTCACTAAAACCCATTTTTCGACCGATGGTTCCTATGGCAGCTATAAGATATAGTGATCCGATCCGGTCGGTTCCGACATATTAGCAGCGTGCAGTAAAAAGAAGACTCTGTGCAAAATTTCAGCTCGATAGCTTTAAAACTGAGAGACTAGTTTGCGTAGAAACAGACGGACAGACAGACGGACAGACAGACAGACGGACAGACAGACAGACAGACGGACGGACAAAGCTCAATGAACTCAGCTCGTCCCCCTGATCAAGAATATATATAGTTTATGGGGTCGGAAATGAATATTTCTATGCGTTGCAAACTTCTGGGCAAAATTATAATACCCTTTACAAGGGTATAAAAAAGGTAAGACAAATCAGTTGATTCATCTAATTTTATATTATATTTCTAGATTCGATTACTTTTTACAATGGAATTGGTCCTGCTGAAGACCACTTGCGTAAGGCTATTCAGCTGCCGAAAATGCGATTTTGTAAAATAGTACAAATAACAATAAAATAATTTGGTCTACTGTAAGATCGGAAATAATCTTTAAGTGGTTTTATAGCTTCTTTTGATTTTGTTGTTTTTGCTAAATATAGCCGTACAAACTTCGTGAAAGCGTCAATAACACAGGTTTACAAGGTTTAGCAACAGAGTCCCTTATTTTTGGCCGCTGAATTCAAATCAATTGTCCGTTTTCGCCCAGCACGTCAGGTTTACGAGATGTTTACATAAACGTGTGTTGAGCGAAATTGGCTTACATTTGTAGGTCCTGTTTAACATTTTCAACCAATTTTGTTTTAATATAAGCTGAATTGAATGTCGTTACAGAAAAACCAAACGCGAAGTCTAGATTTTGTTCATAAGATACAAATTGTTGGATTTTAAAATGGAATATATGGTAATTTTTTGAAAATCTCGTTTTTTTTCAAGTTTAAATTATTCTGAAAAATGTTCTGATAATAAAACAAATTCTCCAAAATTACTAATTGATAGTACTTTGTCTCCTCTATTTTATTAAAGTTTCACTTTTTTGATATCGCCGCGCTTTTGAAAGTTATAGCCCAAAAATCATAAAAATGTATAATTTTTTTTGCATAACATTTACCACTAAAATTTCTTGTAGTTTGAAAATAAGAAAGTAGCTATTGTGAAACAAAAGAGTGGGCATTAAAAAGTTATTTTACATTGATTTTGGTTGATTTAAATAGATTTTAGAAGAATTTAATATATGTAGAATCGTTGACTTAAATTTAAGTTAAACATTCTTTATTAAATAATATTTTAAATTATAAATGTGTTTCAAGAAAATTTTGTGGGCCATGTCTCTAGAGCGGCCGGTCTCCTTTTTCCAAAAATGATGAACGATTACACAGTGGAACACTCAAAATTGCCTGGGAACGGGACCAATAAATTATGAAACTAGAGGCATCAGGGAGCAACACCTCATACCCAGTTTTTCTTGATCACGTCAAGTTCGCGTTTAAGGGGCACATTTATACTAGCAACACACAGCTACAACATCTGTTGCTGGTTAAAACGAGAGCGTAAGTTAAAGTCGGCTCTAACCGACTTCGATATACCCGTTACTCATGGAAACAAATGTTTAATAGACTTCCTGTATGCCTGAGGTGGGTCAGCCGAAAAGTATGTAACATTTTTTTATCTCGGCTATTTATTATCCGATCTTGTTGAAAATTAGAGGGCTTATAGATGTTGCGAATATAAATCTACGTTTTATTTCGAATTTTAGATCGATATCTCAAAAATTCTGGGAGTTATTCAACATTTTCTATTGTGGGGGCGTGGGTGGGCGTGGCAAAAATTTGAAATAAACTTGATCTGCGTGCAGACAATTGGAGTCTACATTTCAAAATTGGTTGCTCTAGCTCTTCTAGTCTCTGAGATCTAGGTGTTCATACAGACAGACGGACAGACGGACATGGCTATATCGACTCGGCTGTTGATGCTGATCAAGAATATATATACTTTATATGGTCGGAAATGATTCCTTCTGCCTGTTACATTAATTCCATTTTCTAAGTTAGACCTCTATGGGCGAAGTACTAACCGTTTGTCCATTGGAGGCGGGAGTTTAGTATAACAATTGTGGTGACTCTCTTCGTCTTTGGTGAATTTTCCAAAATTTTAGCTCTCTCCTTTTTATACTCTGTACCGAAGGTACATAGAGTATATTAAGTTTGTGCAAAAGTATGTAACAGGGAGAAGGAATCATTTCCGACCCTATAAAGTATATATATTCTTGATCAGCATCAACAGCCGAGTCGATATAGCCATGTCCGTCTGTCTGTCTGTCTGTCTGTCTGTCTGTCCGTCCGTCCGTATAAACGAAGAGATCTCAGAGATGGTAAGAGATAGAGGTTTGACATGTATGGGACATATATTTCTTATACTTGCAGGCAGATCAAGTTTATTTTCAATTTTTGCCACGCCCCCTCGCGCCCCCCTCAATTTGGGAAAAACGTCATATCTCCTACAGTTTTTATGATAGATGGTTCGTACTTTCTAGAGATATCTAGTACTCAAAATTATTTATCGAAGGAATGATAAAGATCGGATGAACGATACTCAAGTTATGAGCAAAAAACGGTCAGTTAACACCCCCCACCCACCCCACCCATAACCTAAGCATTGCGTTCAGCAGAAGCAATCTTAGTGAGAGAGAGAGAGAGAGAGAGAGACTTAGAGAGCGCACTGCGTTGTGGTGTTAACTGGCCGTTTGACTCGTGACCAAATGCGAGCTGCGACATTAACGGTGCAGAGTATGTTATAGTCGGGCTTGCCCGACTTTCTTTCTTGTTTTAAGCAGCAACAGTTGTTGTAGCTGTGTGTTGCTAGTATAAATGTGCCCATTAAACGCGAACTTGACGTGATCAAGAAAAACTGGGTATGAGGTGTTGCTTCCTGATGCCTCTAGTTTCATAATTTATTGGTCCCGTCCCCAGGCATTAAAAAAAAAGTTGAATTTTGTGGCACCGTGTTATTACACCTCTGGTCACACTGATAACGTTCGGTCGACATTTTTTCATCGCTCCCGCAAATTAATTAAATTTAAAGCTGAATTTGTTTTAATCATTTAAACCGGCTCAATTGCTTCATTGAACGCTGCAATAAGTGATCGATAAGTGTCAACGCATATGATAAATTATTTATGGCTATAGACGTTGAACTTTAATCTTCATTTACACTTGTGTGGTTTATTGTTGTTGTGGCACTTGCATACCAACACACACTCGCACATATCAAATAAATACAAAAACACAAATTCCAATCAACTCAACAGCAAACAATTTGCATCAACACAACACCAAACTTAAATTCCCTAACATGGCACCTGCTACCAAAGCTACCAAACGGGCTCGCCAAAACACCAACACCGACCTGAAGGGTGGTCCCAATTCGGATGCTCCAGCTCCGGAACTTCTTCAGCTGGTCGACCAGCGTTTTGAAGAGCAGGCTGGGCTGATCACCTCCAATATGCGTGAGGTTGAACAACGCATGTGATTTTTGAGCGTCTTGATGCACTGTCAGGGGAGGTGAGGCAACTAAGTGAGCGCGTCATCACACTGGAGGCTAAGGTCTGTGAGCTGCGTTCCTTTGAAGACCGGGTAGGAGTGCTAGAGTCTAGGCTGGCGACACAGCGTTCCGCAAGCACTGCGTGCGACATTCGGGTACATGGAGTCCCATTTGTCGTTGGCGAAAACCCAAAACACATCTTAAACTCTCTATGTTTTTCACTTAACGTTACGCCTGCGCCACGACTAAAAGAGATATTTAGGCTCAGGAAAACGGCACAGTCCAACACCGACCCTGCTATTATCATTAAATTCGATATGCTTAGCGACAAAGTCATCTTATTGAAGCAAATAGCTGCCTACCGTCGTAAAACAAAACAGCAGCTTAGTCTGGAGATGCTGGGCCTTGACTCTACCGCGCCCTTCTATATAAATGACCAGCTAACCAGAGAGAACTATGCAGTTTTTAAAGAAGCTTTGCGGCTGAAAAAAGGAAAAGTTCTCTCCGCTGTCTTCAATCGTCGTGGGCTAGTGCATCTCAGGCGTAATGCGAGCGACAGCGTTCAGAGCTTGGAAGAGCTTTCGAGTTTGACCAACCGTCATTCTTTGCCTGCTTCCACCCCTCCCCCTTCTGTTTCTGTCAACAACGAAGTTCGTGCTCCCATTGATGCTCCAGCTGGCTTGGAAGCGTCTCAATAGCAGGAGAGCTTTCGAGAATAGAAACAACAACATCAAAATCAAAAATTGTATTTGCTTATTACATTATTTTCCCTTAATCTTAATTTTTAATAGTTCTGTTGTTAATTTTGTCTTCGTATGTATAGTCAATTCTGCTCAGTGTGCGTTCCTAATTGGCCCTCATCTCATCAATGGAATTAATACCTAGTAGTTCCATAGCAAGCAGCATAATTAGAATCCTGAGCAAACAGAGAAACGGTTTAAATGTGGTACACATTAATGCGCAGAGTCTAGTTAAGAAAATTTACGAGCTTAGATACTTATTTGTAAATTCAGATGTAGATGTCATATGTGTATCTGAGACGTGATTTGTAGTTCCTGTGATGTTCTGTTTCGTTGTGATGGTTACATGTTGTACCGTTCAGACCGTGTAAGTCATGCCGGTGGCGTTGCAATTTATATAATAAAAAATCTAAGGAGTAGAATAGTTTGTAAGAATTCCCCTGAGAGTGCAAGAGAATTTTTGTTTTATAGAAATAGAAAACAACAGCCCTGGTGACAAAATATTGATTGGGTGTATTTATAAACCACATCGGCATATTGAATATTCCAACCTGCAATGTACTTTCGGACATTTCCATAACTTATTCCGATGTCATACTGACTGGTGACATGAATAGTAACTTGCTTAATGAAATTCACCTCCAAATAGATATGGAATCTCTTGGATTAAGTGTAGTCAACAGCACCGTACCCACACACTTGACAAATAATTCTAACACCCTGTTAGATGTCTTCTTTGTCAGCGATCCCAGCAAAATTCTAATTTATGATCAGGTCTCAGCACCAGCTTTTTCGAAGCACGATCTTCTCTTTCTGACTTATAACTTAGCCCTAGATCATATTGACCATTCCCATGAATATAGAGACCTAAAAAATATTGATTATGCGAAGGTTAGGTTAGGTTAGGTTAGGTTGCAATGGTTGAAATGGGTGAGAATCCCATTTCATCACTTAGGCCAATGAAGGCCCGTTGTGTTACCATATAACCCTTTCTACGCTGCGATCGTAGAGGGAGGGTCTTTCCCGTTAAACCATTTAGAAAATATCACAAATTTGAGTAGAGAGGCTAGATCTATTTCAGAGATGTCTGACAGATCGTTTAGAAAGGGACGACCCAAAACTGTGAGTCGCCTTCTGCTAAGAGCTGGGCAATGACAGAAGAGGTGTTGTACACTCTCCTCCTCGTCCACTGAATTGCAGCTTCTACAGAAGTCATTGTGTCTGATGCCGAGCCTAGCGGCGTGTCTACCTATTAGGCAATGTCCAGTAAGGGCCCCTACTAGTAGGGAAATATGCAGTCTTTCTAGACGGAGTAACGCCCTAGATTTTTTAATACTAAGAGTAGGCCATGTAAGCCTAGATACTTCACATGTGTGTATTGTTTGCCATCGATTCATGGTTATTCGATGAGTAGTTTCCTTTGTTTGTAGCTTAAAGGTCGCAAGAGGCACCCCTATGTTGCTCTTATTCGGTAAGAGCTGAGTGGTGGTGCCAAGTCTGGCGAGGTGGTCGGCCATCTCGTTGCCTTCAATGTTGCAGTGTCCAGGCACCCAAACGAGATTAATTTCGAAGTGCTGAGCCATCTCATTAAGAGATTTGCGGCACTCCGTGAGAGTTTTGGTATTGTTGATATAACCGTCAAGGGCTTTTAATGCAGCTTGACTATCTGAAAAAATGAATACTTTACTTCCTTGGATTGCGAGGGTTCCCAGAAGGTTGGTAGCCTCCTGGATGGCTACAACCTCTGCTTGGAAAACACTACAATGGTCAGGAAGCCGAAATGAAGTTTCGATCCCGAGCTCTGGACTGAAGACTCCTCCTGCTACCTGTCCACCCAGTTTGGAGCCATCAGTGTAAAAATTTATGGCATTCGGTTTGCAGTGAGGTATTGAGTTCCAGTCCAGTCGACTCGGTATGGTGACTTTATACATGGTGGTAAACGTTATTGTTGGGATGCAGTAGTCAAGCGTTGGCGGTACCGCCACTTGATGCAGAAGTATAGAGGAGTGGCCAGAGTTACTATCTTTCCAGGTACCGCTTTCTCTCAGCCTGAGAGCGGCGTTACTGGCGATTTCTCTACCCAGAAGATCTAGAGGCATAAGGTGTAACATTATGTTAAGTGCATCTGTTGGGGTTGTACGCAATGCACCAGTCATGCATAATGCAGCACTACGTTGAACTTTGGTTATGGTTCTGAGGACGGAAGGTTTCCCCAGAGCCGGCCACCATACGATGATTCCGTATAGTAGTATTGGACGTACAACGGCTGTGTACAGCCAGTGTACTATTTCAGGGGAAAATCCCCATTTACGACCAATCGCACGTTTGCACGAGAAGAGTGCAGTATTAGCTTTTTTGATACGTTCAGTTATGTTTTCGTTCCAATATAATTTTTTGTCCAACACTACACCAAGGTATCTTGCAGAATCGCTAAATTTTAGGTGTGTGTTGTTTAGTCGTGGGGGTGTTAAATTTGGTATCTTATACTTGCGGGTAAAGAGAACGAGTTCAGTTTTGGTTGGATTGACTCCAAGACCACTTTGTGTCGTCCAATTTGAAAGTGTTGAGAGTGCATCCTCCATCAGGTTGCAGAGAGTGTGGGGAAATTTGCCTTTTGTGATTATGGCAACGTCATCCGCGTACGCTATCACCGTGTGTCCTCGCAATTCCATGAGTCGCAACAATTCGTTGACTGTTACCACCCAAAGGAATGGCGAAGAATATTAAATGTTTAATCTGATGCAGAAGGTCTGGACAAACTAAACCCAAAATTTTTAAAAATTCTACTGCCACTGCTTATTGAACCCATCACCCATATATTAAGCACTGCTCTTACCACATCCATTTTCCCAAACAGGTGGAAAGCCGCGAAAGTAATTCCAACACGCAAGTCGAATGGTGATTTCAGACCTTTTTCCATCCTTTCGTTCCTGTCAAAGGCCCTCGAGCAAAGACAGACGGACAGACAGACGGACAGACGGACATGGCTATATCGACTCGGCTGTTGATGCTGATCAAGAATATATATACTTTATATGGTCGGAAATGATTCCTTCTGCCTGTTACATTAATTCCATTTTCTAAGTTAGACCTCTATGGGCGAAGTACTAACCGTTTGTCCATTGGAGGCGGGAGTTTAGTATAACAATTGTGGTGACTCTCTTCGTCTTTGGTGAATTTTCCAAAATTTTAGCTCTCTCCTTTTTATACTCTGTACCGAAGGTACATAGAGTATATTAAGTTTGTGCAAAAGTATGTAACAGGGAGAAGGAATCATTTCCGACCCTATAAAGTATATATATTCTTGATCAGCATCAACAGCCGAGTCGATATAGCCATGTCCGTCTATCTGTCTGTCTGTCTGTCTGTCTGTCTGTCCGTCCGTCCGTATAAACGAAGAGATCTCAGAGATGGTAAGAGATAGAGGTTTGACATGTATGGGACATATATTTCTTATACTTGCAGGCAGATCAAGTTTATTTTCAATTTTTGCCACGCCCCCTCGCGCCCCCCTCAATTTGGGAAAAACGTCATATCTCCTACAGTTTTTATGATAGATGGTTCGTACTTTCTAGAGATATCTAGTACTCAAAATTATTTATCGAAGGAATGATAAAGATCGGATGAACGATACTCAAGTTATGAGCAAAAAACGGTCAGTTAACACCCCCCACCCACCCCACCCATAACCTAAGCATTGCGTTCAGCAGAAGCAATCTTAGTGAGAGAGAGAGAGAGAGAGAGAGAGAGACTTAGAGAGCGCACTGCGTTGTGTGTTAACTGGCCGTTTGACTCGTGACCAAATGCGAGCTGCGACATTAACGGTGCAGAGTATGTTATAGTCGGGCTTGCCCGACTTTCTTTCTTGTTTTAAGCAGCAACAGTTGTTGTAGCTGTGTGTTGCTAGTATAAATGTGCCCATTAAACGCGAACTTGACGTGATCAAGAAAAACTGGGTATGAGGTGTTGCTTCCTGATGCCTCTAGTTTCATAATTTATTGGTCCCGTCCCCAGGCATTAAAAAAAAAGTTGAATTTTGTGGCACCGTGTTATTACACCTCTGGTCACACTGATAACGTTCGGTCGACATTTTTTCATCGCTCCCGCAAATTAATTAAATTTAAAGCTGAATTTGTTTTAATCATTTAAACCGGCTCAATTGCTTCATTGAACGCTGCAATAAGTGATCGATAAGTGTCAACGCATATGATAAATTATTTATGGCTATAGACGTTGAACTTTAATCTTCATTTACACTTGTGTGGTTTATTGTTGTTGTGGCACTTGCATACCAACACACACTCGCACATATCAAATAAATACAAAAACACAAATTCCAATCAACTCAACAGCAAACAATTTGCATCAACACAACACCAAACTTAAATTCCCTAACATGGCACCTGCTACCAAAGCTACCAAACGGGCTCGCCAAAACACCAACACCGACCTGAAGGGTGGTCGCAATTCGGATGCTCCAGCTCCGGAACTTCTTCAGCTGGTCGACCAGCGTTTTGAAGAGCAGGCTGGGCTGATCACCTCCAATATGCGTGAGGTTGAACAACGCATGTGATTTTTGAGCGTCTTGATGCACTGTCAGGGGAGGTGAGGCAACTAAGTGAGCGCGTCATCACACTGGAGGCTAAGGTCTGTGAGCTGCGTTCCTTTGAAGACCGGGTAGGAGTGCTAGAGTCTAGGCTGGCGACACAGCGTTCCGCAAGCACTGCGTGCGACATTCGGGTACATGGAGTCCCATTTGTCGTTGGCGAAAACCCAAAACACATCTTAAACTCTCTATGTTTTTCACTTAACGTTACGCCTGCGCCACGACTAAAAGAGATATTTAGGCTCAGGAAAACGGCAAAGTCCAACACCGACCCTGCTATTATCATTAAATTCGATATGCTTAGCGACAAAGTCATCTTATTGAAGCAAATAGCTGCCTACCGTCGTAAAACAAAACAGCAGCTTAGTCTGGAGATGCTGGGCCTTGACTCTACCGCGCCCTTCTATATAAATGACCAGCTAACCAGAGAGAACTATGCAGTTTTTAAAGAAGCTTTGCGGCTGAAAAAAGGAAAAGTTCTCTCCGCTGTCTTCAATCGTCGTGGGCTAGTGCATCTCAGGCGTAATGCGAGCGACAGCGTTCAGAGCTTGGAAGAGCTTTCGAGTTTGACCAACAGTCATTCTTTGCCTGCTTCCACCCCTCCCCCTTCTGTTTCTGTCAACAACGAAGTTCGTGCTCCCATTGATGCTCCAGCTGGCTTGGAAGCGTCTCAATAGCAGGAGAGCTTTCGAGAATAGAAACAACAACATCAAAATCAAAAATTGTATTTGCTTATTACATTATTTTCCCTTAATCTTAATTTTTAATAGTTCTATTGTTAATTTTGTCTTCGTATGTATAGTCAATTCTGCTCAGTGTGCGTTCCTAATTGGCCCTCATCTCATCAATGGAATTAATACCTAGTAGTTCCATAGCAAGCAGCATAATTAGAATCCTGAGCAAACAGAGAAACGGTTTAAATGTGGTACACATTAATGCGCAGAGTCTAGTTAAGAAAATTTACGAGCTTAGATACTTATTTGTAAATTCAGATGTAGATGTCATATGTGTATCTGAGACGTGATTTGTAGTTCCTGTGATGTTCTGTTTCGTTGTGATGGTTACATGTTGTACCGTTCAGACCGTGTAAGTCATGCCGGTGGCGTTGCAATTTATATAATAAAAAATCTAAGGAGTAGAATAGTTTGTAAGAATTCCCCTGAGAGTGCAAGAGAATTTTTGTTTTATTCATGGTTATTCGATGAGTAGTTTCCTTTGTTTGTAGCTTAAAGGTCGCAAGAGGCACCCCTATGTTGCTCTTATTCGGTAAGAGCTGAGTGGTGGTGCCAAGTCTGGCGAGGTGGTCGGCCATCTCGTTGCCTTCAATGTTGCAGTGTCCAGGCACCCAAACGAGATTAATTTCGAAGTGCTGAGCCATCTCATTAAGAGATTTGCGGCACTCCGTGAGAGTTTTGGTATTGTTGATATAACCGTCAAGGGCTTTTAATGCAGCTTGACTATCTGAAAAAATGAATACTTTACTTCCTTGGATTGCGAGGGTTCCCAGAAGGTTGGTAGCCTCCTGGATGGCTACAACCTCTGCTTGGAAAACACTACAATGGTCAGGAAGCCGAAATGAAGTTTCGATCCCGAGCTCTGGACTGAAGACTCCTCCTGCTACCTGTCCACCCAGTTTGGAGCCATCAGTGTAAAAATTTATGGCATTCGGTTTGCAGTGAGGTATTGAGTTCCAGTCCAGTCGACTCGGTATGGTGACTTTATACATGGTGGTAAACGTTATTGTTGGGATGCAGTAGTCAAGCGTTGGCGGTACCGCCACTTGATGCAGAAGTATAGAGGAGTGGCCAGAGTTACTATCTTTCCAGGTACCGCTTTCTCTCAGCCTGAGAGCGGCGTTACTGGCGATTTCTCTACCCAGAAGATCTAGAGGCATAAGGTGTAACATTATGTTAAGTGCATCTGTTGGGGTTGTACGCAATGCACCAGTCATGCATAATGCAGCACTACGTTGAACTTTGGTTATGGTTCTGAGGACGGAAGGTTTCCCCAGAGCCGGCCACCATACGATGATTCCGTATAGTAGTATTGGACGTACAACGGCTGTGTACAGCCAGTGTACTATTTCAGGGGAAAATCCCCATTTACGACCAATCGCACGTTTGCACGAGAAGAGTGCAGTATTAGCTTTTTTGATACGTTCAGTTATGTTTTCGTTCCAATATAATTTTTTGTCCAACACTACACCAAGGTATCTTGCAGAATCTCTAAATTTTAGGTGTGTGTTGTTTAGTCGTGGGGGTGTTAAATTTGGTATCTTATACTTGCGTGTAAAGAGAACGAGTTCAGTTTTGGTTGGATTGACTCCAAGACCACTTTGTGTCGTCCAATTTGAAAGTGTTGAGAGTGCATCCTACATCAGGTTGCAGAGAGTGTGGGGAAATTTGCCTTTTGTGATTATGGCAACGTCATCCGCGTACGCTATCACCGTGTGTCCTCGCAATTCCATGAGTCGCAACAATTCGTTGACTGTTACCACCCAAAGGAATGGCGAAAGAACACCTCCTTGAGGAGTGCCTCTACTTACATATCTTCGTGCGCAGGCATCTCCTAGTTGCGAGTTAACCACTCTGCTTGTAAGCATGAGTCGGATGAACTCCACCAGGGGTGCCTCCACATTTAGATTTGTCAAGGCAGAGGTGATAGCGTTGGGGAGAACATTGTTAAAGGCACCCTCGATGTCGAGGAATGCCGTAAGCGCATATTCTTTTGCCTCGAGTGACTTCTCAACTTTCGAGACAAGAGAGTGTAGTGCTGTTTCTGTTGACCTTCCCTTGCTGTATGCGTGCTGCGCTGGGGACAGAGTGGATGGGTCTATTGTCTGCCTTAGATGGGCATCTAGTAGTCTCTCCAGTGTTTTGAGGAGACAAGATGACAGGCTGATCGGCCTGAAGTCATTTGGTCTGACATGCGAGGCTTTTCCTGCCTTTGGTATGAAAACCACTTTTATATCTTTCCACAGTGTGGGTATATACTGTAATCGAAGGCAGCAGACAAAGATTGTCTGAAGCCATGCAATTATTTGTGGTAGTGATTGTTGAAGCTGAGCGGGAAAGATTCTATTATGCGAAACTAGCGCTTGAATTTAGTAAATGTGATTGGACTCCCATCTACAACCTTACTACTCCTGAATCGCAACTTGCAGTATTTCACTCTAATTTTGACTTTCTACTCAATACATGTGCACCACTTAAAACAAAACGAGAGCGTAAGTTAAAGTCGGCTCTAACCGACTTCGATATACCCGTTACTGATGGAAACAAATGTTTAATAGCCTTCCTGTATGCCTGAGGTGGGTCAGCCGAAATGCAACATTTTTTTAACTCGGCTATTTATCATCCGATCTTGATGAAAATTTCAGGGCTTATAGATGTTGCGAATATAAATCTACGTTTTATTTCGAATTTTTGATCGATATCTCAAAAATTGTGTTGTTGAGTTATTCAACATTTTTGATTGTGGGGGCGTGGGTGGGCGTGTCAAAAATTTGAAATAAACTTGATCTGCGTGCAGACAATAGGAGTCTACATTTCAAAATTGGTTGCTCTAGCTCTTCTAGTCTCTAAGATCTAGGTGTTCATACAGACAGACGGACAGACGGACGGACAGAAGGACATGGCTATATCGACTCGGCTGTTGATGCTGATCAAGAATATATATACTTTATATGGTCGGAAATGATTCCTTCTGCCTGTTACATACATTTGCACGACTTTAGTATACCCTTTTACTCTACGAGTAACGGGTATAAACATTTAAGCCATCCCAAAATCCGTGGTTTAATAATTATATTAAACGCCATATTGAACTGCGTGATGCTGCCTACAACAGGTGGAAACGCTATAAATTACCCGATGTACGGTTATAATTTAAACAACTTAAGAGTTCTGTTTCCAAAATGATTAGCTGTGCAAAAAGTGTGTATTACCACACGAAACTAATCAGTGCAGGAGCATCTGGTCAAATTTGGAAGGAGCTCATGAAGCAAGGAATTAGCAAAACCAGTCCCCAAGCTGGACGTGATCTGGATGTGGATCAACTAAATAAAAAATTTGTGCAGACAAATGTACCTGCCCCTACCCATAATATGTACGTAAGACTTAGGCATCACTGTGATAATAGTTGTCCGTTCTTGCGATGTTCTACAAAGAATATTAAATGTTAAATCTGATGCAGAAGGTCTGGACAAACTAAACCCAAAATTTTTAAAAATTCTACTGCCACTGCTTATTGAACCCATCACCCATATATTAAGCACTGCTCTTACCACATCCATTTTCCCAAACAGGTGGAAAGCCGCGAAAGTAATTCCAACACGCAAGTCGAATGGTGATTTCAGACCTTTTTCCATCCTTTCGTTCCTGTCAAAGGCCCTCGAGCAAATAATTGCCAAGCAAATGCAAGCATTTCTGAACTTTAACTCTCTCATGAGTCAGAAGCAGTCGGGTTTCAAAAAGAACCGTAGCTGTACAACTGCCATCGTAAATATAGTCGAAGATATCCGTAAGCAAACTGACGTAAGCCATGTAACATTCCTGACCTTATTAGATTTTAGTAAAGCTTTTGACAATGTGGACCACAACATTTTATGTACTAAGCTAAGCAATCTATTCAACTTTTCCTCCTCAGCTTCGAATATGATTAAGTCATATCTTTCCTTTAGACAGCAAGCCGTTGTCTCGGTCACTCGCATGTCACAATTGCTTCCAACTACAAGGGCTGTCCCTCAAGATTCTGTTCTTGGTCCACTTTTGTTTTCTATGTATATAAATGACCTACCCGATAAATTGAGTATCTGTGCCTTCCATATGTATGCTGACGATGTTTAATTGTATGTTAGTCGTCCGCTGGGTGAAATTGTTGATTGTGTCAGAATATGCAATGAAAACTTAGTCAAACTATGCACATGGACAAAGGAGAATTGTTTGGAACTAAGCCCGTCAAAATCTAAGTGTCTAATCGTGTACAAAAAGCACATTGATATAACACAGCTGCCTAGACTTATTATTGATGATATTGCCCTTGAATATGTAAATCAAATCAGCAACCTTGGAATACACTTCAATGCAACTCTCTCCTGGAGTAACCACATAGCAAAAGCTTCTGGGAAAACTTATGGTTCTCTCAGGCAACTATATGGCTCAAAATCCCTCATACCGCAGAACATTAAAATGCTCATAGCAAGATCGTGTTTAGTCCCAATGTTATTCTACGGTATAGAAATTTTTGCTAATTGTGACGCCAATTGTATGCATCGACTCCGCGTAACTTTCAACTCTATTGCAAGATATGTCTTTGACCGTAAGCCCTCGGAGCATATAACCACATTTGCCAACCAAATATTTGACCTGTCTCTTGATTCATGGATTAAACTTAGAACTTTAATTTTTGTCCATAAAATCATTGTTACTCGTGAGCCTCAGTATTTATATGAAAAATTAGAATTCGCCTCATCCGCGAGAACTAATAATTTAATTTGCACAAGATTAAACCTGGCCAGTTCAGAAAAACATTTCTATGTCTTTGCTGCTCGCTGCTGGAACCAGCTCCCACACCATCTTAAAACTATTAGGAACGCAACACTTTTCAAAACCAACCTTACCGCCTATCTTAAAAATCTAATCGATTGAAATGATCTTATCATATTACTATTATCAAAATAAGCTGCACTGAAAACTTAAATTTAATTTATATCTACCCTATTAGTTATTAAGCTAAGATACATTTTATTTTTACCAACCTCCCCGAATTACATGTTGTGACCAATACTACAATTATCAAGACAAGCTCTTGTTGTATTGGGAAATAATTAAACAAACAAACAAACACCTTAATACTAGTTTTCGATTACAAATCGATTAGATTATTTCTATCGCTAAATTTGAATTTAAATATTTTCAGTTGATTGAGAAATCTTTCCACCCCCCTCTAGGTGAGTCGATAGGAGATTTGCAATTAAGCTTCAGTAGTATTAACTTTGATACTGGCCGGCGTAAAGTTGTACTTGATATTTTTACTTCTACATTGCGAATTTGTCCATCCTTGGCCGCTTATAGTCTAACCAGTCGTCCCCGTTTACATTTCTCCCATCATGATGACCAAATCGATTAGTTTCACTGGTAGACAGAACCATGCCATTTGCTACGGCTCATCAGTTGCGGGAGATATTCTGCTATCCGCTTCTTCTAAAGGCGATCCTTAATTGCTTGGGCAATGCGCCATTGCTTCTTTAGACACATTATGTTTTCCTGTGGAACTGGTGTTTGAATTGAGTTAGCACAACCCAATATGAAGTGCTTGGGAGTTAGAGGTTCATCGTCTTCGTGGTTTAGTGGTAAC
>JBAMBO010001826.1:0-33809 GCA_037044535.1 Lordiphosa magnipectinata
ACATATCGTTTAGTTACTTTAAGACTGTGACGACTTTTGAGTTAATGATGCAGAAATATTCGATATATTTTGTTCTATATGGTATACAATTTTCATATTGATAAAATTTATTCTCTGGAAATAAGTTATTTCATTTTACACGGTTCATTTTCGTGATCCAATAAGAGTGACATATCTGAGTTGTCCTACAGACGATGTTGTTACAGATCCTTCGGCTTTCTGTTCAGACTTTATATTTTCGAATTGGATTCAATATAAACAAACAGATGTATTTTCCATAGAGAATACAAAATCGATTATTTTGAGGTATGATAATGTTGCTGCAAGTGCGAGAAATATGACTCGACTTCGTTTCCACTTTCAGATAAAGTGTCAGTGCTAATTTCCACACTTAGTTGGACTTGAACAGACATGGATAAAATTCTTTAATAAATTTCCGCCAAAATAGTTACCCAGCTAATTTTGTGGTATTATAATATAATGTGGGTCCGATAAAATGCCAGGATAACTTTCTCAAAATTAATACAGTCTAGTTGTTACGCTCAGAACCGAAACTGTACCGGTACAATGTTATGGTTCTTTTCGGTCTTTTCGGTACCAAGAAAAACGGTTCTCGAATACCAGTATACAAAAAATTTAAAATATGGGTTCCAGTTCAGGTTCTGGTTCTGAGTTTTAATCGGTTCTTTTCGGTATACGGTTCCGGTTCTGGTTCCGGTTTGATTCCCTGACTACTACTACTACTATTCGTTGTCCGGTGCCAGCAATGGCTATTCTTATCCTATTTCTTCATATAATTGCCCCGATTTCTTTTTCTTCTGTCCTAAATTCTTTAATTTTGTTAAAATCTTACCTTTTCCGGGGTCAGATAATGTGCCATCTTGCGCAGACTCGTTTGCCTATCCTATCGACATCTTGTTTTCCAAATCACTTGAGCAGTCTAAATTTCCAACTCCTCGAAAACAATCTTTCATTATTCCCTTACATTGATGCTATGGCAGCTACATGCTATAGTCCCCCGATCCGGGCAATGTGCAGCGTATTTGTACTAAAAAACTTTGTGCAAAGTTTGGTTAAGATATCTTGAAAACTGATGGAGGAGATCGCATAGATACAGACGGACGGTCATGGCTATATTGACTCGGCTATTGATGCTGATCAAGAATATATATACTTTATAGGGTCGGAGATGTTTCGTTCTGGCTGTTACATACTTTTGCACAAACTTAATATACTCTGTGTAGCTTTGGTACAGAGTATAAAAAGAATGACACCATGATACCAGCTGGTCTCCATTTATTATCGATGAAAAAGAAAAGCTAGATTAATTAACTATTTATACATCAAATATAGTATATTTTTATTTATCACAACGGCGGCTTTTTGGTGTGGCATGGAGAGCGTGTCGGTCTTTTCATTTTCCATTTGAATTTAAGCAAATTGATAAACAATTACCCTGCATTCAGGAGGTTTTTTGTGTACATTTTTTCACGTGTGCCTTTATGGCACAACTATTTGCAAATGTAAAGAGAAAAACTTTATTGTTTTTTTGGTGTGTGCACTTTAAAATATTGGAAAAATGCAGGCATAAAAAATTTGGTAAAATATGTGAAAAGAAATTCAACCTTTTTTCGATACTCAACTCCTAAGTACCTTGAACTTTAAACCATCCACAAGAATACCAATTAAATGCTTATAAATAAAACAAAAGGAGAATAGTTTTAATGAACTGCTGCAGCAGCAAATAGCAAAAGAAAGCACTCTTTGCCAACGGTCAAGTGTGCGCTTAAGTACCAACAAGTAGGTTTACTTATGATGCTCAATCAAAATACAAAAGAAAATGAAATTGCTGGAAAATCGTTGTTGTTGTTGTTGTTGTTATTTTGCATTTTCCATATCTTCTTTAAGTTTCGCTTGTTTGCTCCCACTTGGGCAAAAATTTTTAGCTTATAATTTTGCAAAGTCAAAAGTTATAAGCAGCAAGAAAACTTTCAGCATTTGGTATATTTTCCTAAGTGATTTTAAATAGCTGCTGCCAGATAGAGAGAGAACTATAATAAGTATTAAATTAAGTTTTAATTTAAGTTCTTTTTTTTAGTATTTTGGCCAAAAGAAAGTTGTAAGACAAAGAACGTTGAGAGTGCAATTTAAAATAATTTGCATTGTGTGTGCCCTAAATGGCATTAAGCATTAAGTCATTTGAACAAGGGCAAGAAAAACTGCCGACACGAGGGTGTAAGTGTGTGTGTGTAAGTGTGTGTATGTTTTGGCTTTGTTGTTGGCAATGCACATTTATATACTTAATTGGATGTTCTGGTAAGAGTAGGACAACAACGACGACGAGGACAACGGCAAAGTTTGCTTGCGGTTTGACATTTTTGCACGCAGCTTATAAAATGGGGCTCAGTTTATTGTTATGGTTATGACTGTTTTTAGTTGTGGTTGTCGCTGAAAGCCATTCAAGTCAATTTCCTAGAAGTGAAATTGCATCCTTTCATGGGAAAAACTAGATTTGTAATGCATAAATCCAATTAGGTGAGGTTTTATATATATTTCCATGTATTCAATGAAAAGGAATTTAAGTTGCCTTCATTTTTGTTCCACAAGGAGTTGAGCAAAATCCCTGACACACCCTGTTTGTGGTTCCACGTGTCATTTAATCAAATTGCCCAGAGACCTGCCATGACAACACAACATTCAAAAGCCCCCCCCCTAACCACCTTTCACAAACACAATTCCGCTCAATTGGATTTTGACACAATTTTAGCCAAAAACCAAAAATTTTTCTTTTAGCAATGCAACAATTTGCATTTAGTTGAGGTTCGCCCTATGTCAATTGCATATTGTTGCCATTCTCCCTAAGCAAACACCTGCCTGCGCGCATACAAATTATTTGTTGTTGTTGTTGTTGCCTACTTTATGCAGCACACAAAACCTAATTGGCGCACATTGTCAAAGTGAATTCCATGGAAATTATTGCGGTGCTTCCTAAAAACCAAAGGCATGTGTCTGGCAAACAAATTTTGTGAAATATTTTACTATTACAAAATGAAAGAGAATTCGTTAGCAAGCCTAATTAGTAAAAGGAACCAACATTAGTTGCGGTAATTTGTATGAAAAAGCTGAAAACAAATGGAAATGGACACAGGCAAAAAATACGTAGAAAAACGCGATTAAAACTTAATAGATGAGAGCGCTAACAATGCAAAACAAAAGTTAAAAAAACACAATGGAAAATAAATACTGCGTCATGATTTACTCCATGCTTATTTTATTTAAATGCTCATTTCACTTTAAGTCGCAATCCTTTAAAATGTTAAGTCTAGGTTCGCGGAGCGGTCCTTAAGCTTTAGATTGTCAATACACTTGCCTCTATTTTCGGTGCTTTTAAGCGAGTCGGTAAAATTGGAGACCTGCTCTTTATTGTTATCCTTTATAATGAAATCTTTTACGGCTTAAAACGAGAGCGTAAGTAAAAGTCGGCCCTCAACGACTTCTACAAATGGGCATTTCCAAAAAAAAGGTCCACCGAGACCAACAAATAAAAAGCTCTTGAAAAATCTTTACCTGATTATTTTATTGTTCAGATGAGCATATTGACTGCAAAGTTGCACAAATGATTTTTCTCTATCTGTGACATTTTTAATTGATTGCACTTTTTATACTCTGTATCACAAGTAAACAGTGCAAGTTGGGAGAACGAATCATTTCCAACCCTATCTATATTTATAAAAGAGTTCAATCTGACTGATTAACTGACTGGTGACCGTCGCACTGCACAAAGTGCGAGAGATAGGATGCTGAATTTTTCACAGTAGTGTTTTATCTTCTGCTGAAATTGAGTACTATGAATGGATTATGGAAAATTCTGTACGAAAATGTGGAAAATTCGCGAAAAACTTTTGTATGAAACTTTTTTGTTTATCATCCGATCAAGTTCAAACTTATTTTCAAAGATCTTTATGAGAATTCAACAAGAACTGCATACCAATTTTCCGGAAAATTCACCCCCCTGGGTGGAAAGTGGGTGGTCAAGATTGCTTGGGCGAAAGTTTAGTTGCCAGCGATTAGCTCCAAACTCATTTTCAAAGTTGCACATAATAAAATATTAGAAACTTGATTTACAACTTTAGGAAAATTCAACCCCAAAGTCGGGGTTGAAAAATGTATTATAATTTTGCCCAGGAGCTTGCAACGCAAAGAAGGAATCATCTCCGAACACATAAAGTATATATATTCTTGATCAGCGAACTGAGTCTATTGAGCTTTGTCCGTCCGTCTGGCTGTCTGTCTTTCCGTCTGTCTGTTTCTACGCGAACTAGTCCCACACTTTTGAAGCTCTCGAGCTGAAATTTTGCACAGAGTCTTCTTTTGGTGCACGCTGATAATATGTCGGAACCGACCAGATCGATGACTACTCTTGTAGCTGCCATAGAAACGATCGTTCAAAAAATGGGTTTTTGTGAGAAAAGTATTTTTTGTTTTTAATATAATTATATGTTTTAAATCTGTAACCTTTGGAGCGAGCTTTTTCAAATGTATTAAAACTTCGGTACAGACGAAGTCAGATTTCCTTTCTCGTTTGTTTATCAAATTCAAGTATCCGATCAAGTTCAAACTAATTTTCAAAGACATATATGAGAATTCAACAAGAACTGCATACCAATTTTCCGGAAAATTCACCTCCCTGGGTGTAAAGTGGGTGGTCAAGATACCTTGGGCGAAAGTTTAGTTCCCAGCGATTAGCTCCAAACTCATTTTTAAAGTTACACATTCGATTGACTTGGAACTCGGTTTGTAAGGATAGAATACGAAATAATTTGAAAAGCGATTTTCCAATGTTGGAAAATCCGCCCCAGGGTGTAAAAATGCCCGGAAAATTCTACATGCAAAAAACAAACTGGGTGGCATGTGGGTGGTACGCGAGTGGTAAGTGGGTGGGATGTGGGATATTGGTTTCATACAGCCATATTGATGGCGGCGCAGCGAAGCGCGACGGGTTGTATGCCAGTATAGTTTATATATTCTTGATCAGCATCAACAGCCGAGTCGATATAGCCATGTCCGTCTGTCTGTCAGTATGAACCATCAGATCTCAGAGATGGTAGGAGATAGAGGTTAGACATGTATAGGACATATACTTCTAATACTTGCAGGCAGATCAAGTTTATTTTCAATGTTTGCCACGCCCGTAACTTAAATTTATTTTTTTTGTTTGAAATTTTATTATCTATAATACAAAAGAAATCCGTTAAAGGGGCGCACTCTCTAAATTTACATTTTTGCTTTAAAAAAAGCACCCTACTGTTCATAGAGTCAGAGGGACGGACGGACAGACGGACATGGCTGTATCGACTCGGCTGTTTATGAGAATGGCCCGTGTTCAGCAGAACAACTTGTTCCCTGATCAACTATAAATTTGCAATAATCTTCCTACTGGACTTGACTGAAGCTAGTTTAAAGTGATACTGCTCCCTCCAGTAGCAGAAGCCATTCGATGCATCATTTTTTTCTGATACCTATTCAGGGATCAATTATTCTGCTCAACACGTGCAATATATATTAGAGGGTGTCGATTTTTTTTTTTAGCAAAAATAAAATCTACACTAAATTCTAAGAAAATTTCACCAAGAAACCATGGGTCTAAAATGAATTCCTACCCCGTGCAAAACGACCTGAAGCTTAAAGGACATTATAGGATTTTGTCTTTTGTAACTGAACTGCTAGAAAATTATTTGTTTTTCTACTTACAAATCGCTTCTACTTAAAAGTTAAGTTATTGGTGAAGAAACTCTATGGCTAAATACCGTAGCTGAGATAAAATCCTTTAATGACCTTAAAATTTAAGGTCGATTAGCGCTGGTTAGGAATTCATTTTAGACCCATGGTTTGTTGGTGAAAATTCTTAGAATTTTCTGTAGATTTCGGTTTTGCTATATGCTTTCTTAACTTTTTTTTACACATACAAACCCCAGTCTTATATATGGGTCATTCTTTTATAAACCGAACAGTTAAAAAACTCACCATTTTTGATTTCAATAAAAAACGAGAGCGTAAGTTAAAGTCGGCTCTAACCGACTTCGATATACCCGTTACTCATGGAAACAAATTTTTAATAGCCTTCCTGGGGTCCTGTCCACCTGAGGTGGGTCAGCCGAAAAGTATGCAACATTTTTTAACTCGGCTATTTATTATCCGCCAAATATTAATAGACATTTGGCAATTACTAAATCCAACATAAATGACTCCAAATTCATCACGATAAACAGATCAGACAACAAAACTTTTGAAAACGTATCACCTTTCCTAATAAAGACAGTCGGTCAAGCCCGACTATTACATACTCTGCACCCTTAATGTCGCAGCTCGAATTTGGTCACGAGTCAGGCGGCCAGTTAACACACAACGCACAACGCAGTGCGCTCTCTAAGTCTCTCTCTCTCTCTCTCTCTCACTAAGATTGCTGCTGAACGCAATGCTTAGGTTATGGGTGGGGTGGGTGGTGGGTGTTAACTGACCGTTTTTTGCTCATAACTTGAGTATCGTTCATCCGATCTTTATCATTCCTTCAGCAAATCGATAAATAATTTTAAGTACTAGATATCTCTAGAAAGTACGAACCATCTATCATCAAAACTGTAGGAGATATGACGTTTTTTCCAAATTGCGGGGGCGTGAGGGGGCGTGGCAAAAATTGAAAATAAACTTGATCTGCGTGCAGACAAAAGGAGTCTACATTTCAAATTTGGTTGCTCTAGCTCTTCTAGTCTCTGAGATCTAGGTGTTCATCCGACGACAGCAGCGACGACGGCAGCGACAGCCGCAGCGGACATGGCTATATCGAATCGGCTGTTGATGCTGATCAAGAATATATATACTTTATATGGTCGGAAATGATTCCTTCTGCCTGTTACATACATTTGCACGACTTTAGTATACCCTTTTACTCTACGAGTAACGGGTATAAAAATCCGAAACTAGATCTTGACATGACCACCAAAACGTAATTTGCGATTTTGCAAAAAAAATTTTTGTTAATTTTATAAACAATTTCAAAAATCGTCATAAACGGAAAAATGGAAAAAAAGATTTTTTTAAAAAACCTGGATTTCTCAGGTTTGGTTTATCGGACAGGTCTCGTGTTGATATTGCTGAATAGTATTTTAATGTATCTACTAAAATAATAATTTAATAACTTTTTAAATTATTTAATAATATTAAGTAATTGTTGCTAAATTTTTTATATAATTTTTTCTTAATGTTAACCACCATGTGGTCGTCCAGAAATTTCTAGTCATAGTTTTTCTGAACCTAATGGGGGCGTATGTAGTGAGGTAAAGCGGCTGATCGGTTCAACTTGGCGAACCCAGCGCTATCCTGGCTTACTGCGTCTCAAGTCGACTCACATCTCCTCGTTGGTGACCACTGTAAACAGAACGCTTTGCATCCGCAAAGCTTCTGGCTAACGTGAGCGGCGAGCCCTCCCTACAGGGTACAATCCGAAGAAGAATTACTCTTGGAAACCGATGCTACTACGGGCTCAGTAGGGAGTTCAAGAGCAGAGCCTTTTCTCGAAGAACAAAAATAGCGCTATGCAAGTCGCTCATCATCCCAGTCCTGCAATACGGCGCAGAAGCATGGATAATGACAGCAGCGGATGAGGAGGCGATTGGCGTTTTCAAGCGAAAAATCCTTCGGAGGATATATGGACCTTTAAAAGTTGGCGATAGATACCGCATTCGAATGAATCACGAACTGTATGAGCTCTATAAGGACATCAGGCTAGTCAAACGCATAAAGCAACAGCGGCTGCGATGGTTAGGACATGTAATCCGGATGGATGGAGAAGCTCCAGTAAAAAAGACGTACAAAGCGAAGGCGGCTGACTTTGGAGGACAAGGCAGTAGGGGTCGCCCACCACTAAGATGGGATGATCAAGTGCGGAAAGACATTTCCAACCTTGGTGTGAACAACTGGTGCCAGCTCGCACAATGCAGAAGCGAGTGGAGGGCATTCATTGCAGAGGCCAAGACCGTCAAGCGGTTGTGATGCAACATCGGACCAATAAAGAAGAAGAACCACCATGATATTGCTTCTAAGGATATACAATTTATTGCCCTAAGCGCAACTTAAATTACCTTTGTCTGTCTGTCCGTCTGTCTGTTTCTACGCAAGCTAGTCTCTCAGTTTTAAAGCCATCGAGTTGAAATTCTGCACAGAGTCTTCTTTTTACTGCACGCTGCTAATATATCGGAACCGACCGTATCGGATGACTATATCTTATAGCTGCCATAGGAACCATCGGTCGAAAATTGGGTCTTAGTGAGAAAACCTTTTTTGTTTTCAATGTTAGCGTCCTTAAATCTGGCCATTATTAATATTATATGTTTTCAAATAGATTTGCAAATTTTGGTCAAAATCGGATGACTATATCTTATAGCTGCCATAGGAACCATCGGTCCAAAATTGGGTTTTTGTGAGAAAAACTTTTTTGTTTTCACAGTTAGCGTCCTCAAGCACGGCCATTATATATTTATTTATGCTTTCAAACAGATTTGCAAATTTTGTTCAAAATCGGATGACTATATCATATAGCTGCTATAGGACCGATCGGTTAATGTTAGTGTCCTTAAATTCGCTGATTACTTTTTTGTAATATGTTTTCAAAAAAAAAATCGCGAAATTTGGTCGAAATCGGATGACTATATTTTAAGGCTGCCATAGGACCGATCGGTCGGAAAATCAGTCTTAGTGAGAAAAACTTTTTTGTTTTAAATTTTATCGTTCTTAAGCTCGGCTTGTTTGATTGTTTATTATCATTAGAAACATTTTTGATTTTTATGTAATCGTTCTTAAACTCTGACATTTCAAAAACAGCATTTGCAAGGGTATGAAAACTTTGGTACAGACAATGTTAGCTTGGCCTTCTCGTTTGTGTACTTTTCTGTCAAATATCAGTTGTGTCTCTCTTCACGATGTCATGGTAACTAGGTTGCCATGTGCAAAGCAGTCATATTTTTAGTTGTGTTCAACAGTTCAAGCAGTGTTGATCCTCATGTAAAATAGTGCTTATTAGAATTCTGACATTTTTGACGA
Organism: Lordiphosa magnipectinata; assembly: GCA_037044535.1. Taxonomy (NCBI): domain Eukaryota; kingdom Metazoa; phylum Arthropoda; class Insecta; order Diptera; family Drosophilidae; genus Lordiphosa; species Lordiphosa magnipectinata. Next base: position 9,097 of record JBAMBO010001826.1, read on the forward strand.
GAAAAAAATTGTTACAACTGATTGTATTAATTGAAGTTGAAAGAGTCACTTAGCTGATTGAGGTTCCTTTAATACTCCTGTACTATTTTGATAAGTGACTGCTTAGAAGAAAATTGTTTTCAATTATGAAGTTGTAACTTTTTTGATGATAAGCAAAAAGTTAATTTTCTTTGTTTTGGATTTGTGAAAACAGATTAGTCGTTCTGATATAACTATAGTTGCGGTCATTTTCTATAACATCAATCATATCATATTTATTCATATACGAGCCGAACGCATGCCGAAGCTGAGGAAAAGAGAGCTAAAATCATTTCAATCGCCGGCTAACAGTCAGTTCGTAAATTCACCAATACACTCTCAGTTTTTGGCCTCGCTCTTGTTGGCCAACGCTCGCATATTTGTAATAAGAAAACGAAGTTTTTGGAGTTGTAACTCCAGTTCGTCTTAGGAGATCTTAAGCGACGAGCTTGAGCGAAACACTGACAATACTTTTGAGGTTTCTTTCCAAGATTTTTTTTTTTGAGTTATTTAGTTATTTTATGTCTATTTATAAAGTTCTTTCAATCTTTCTTCTGATAATACATCTAAAAGCGAAAAAAACCGAAAACGCCAAAAAAAAACTCGTTTAAAGTAATTAATTTCTAGTTCGATGGAATCAATTCCGCCCAATAAGGATTTGTGTAGGAAAACTGTTCTATGTCACATTCTAAGATTTACAAGACAAGGCAGATCAGTAAGCTCACACCTACATTATTTACTTCTTAACGTTATCTGATTTTTGAAAAATAACAAATGGTCCTTCGAGCCGGATATTCTGAAAACAATGTTTTTGCAGAGTGGCGAAGAGTCCCAAAAGAAAAATTTCTTGAGAAAACATTGGTTTGGCTCGCGGTTTGGTATCCCGGCAGCTGGACTTAATTGGCAAAATGTGAAATTAGCCCTTAAGGCTGGTTTCCATATGAGATACAAATTTAATACTGTTGCTCAAAAGCATTCAGATTTCAAAAGTATTTCTATTCATGTTAAGTTTGAAATAACAATTTTGTTTCGTGCGCTCTGGAAACCAGTCTTTGGAGTTTATCAAATATTTCTCAAGAGAAATATCTAAGATTTCTATTAAATTAGAAGATGAACTTTGATGCACTTAAGGAAATTGCATGACAAAAGTTTTTGCTTTTACAAATTTACTTCAAAACTTCCAAATATATTTGCAGACAGTTAATTTTTGTCTTCAAAAAAAGTTAAATCAGCATAAAATAAATCAATTTTCATTTCCATCGCAGAATTTGTGATTCAATCTAAATTAAATAAATACAATTTTCATTCAATTTCAAGTGAAAACAATTCAAAGGAAAAGTGTGAATAAAATTTATAGTTAGTGGAAAAATGAATTCATTTATCAGAAATCAGATTCTAATTGTTTAATTTAGCCTTTGGCAAAGTCCACTTTTTCAATTATAAAAAGTGAATCAAAACTCGCAAAAGTTAAGCAAAATTATATCAAATGTCATAGAACTTGGCAGTGTCTCTTGACTCACCTGAATGGAATATTTAATGCGAGCGAAAAATATTCCAGTTTTCTTTAGCTAATTAAAGAAAAAAAAAGCGCACAATTCAATTGACATTATGTAGCACTTAATAATCGAGAACATGAAAAATTAACGGCACATTAATGGCAAGATGACTCCGACTTGCCAAGTTCTGCACCAACAGCGAGCGACACTTTCACATTAATTAAACGCGTTTTATATGCAGCACAGTCAAAGGTTGTGTGAGTGTTCTACCTCATACATGTATTATACCTGTGTGTGTGTGTGTGTGAGTGTGTATATATATATATATTTGCTGACCGTAGCGTAGCGTTGTTGCCTTTTCGCCGATGTCGCTTGTATGTGTTTTAGCCGCTTTTACAATTCTTGCACGTTTGCACGCAATGAAGTCCCCAAACAGACTGACTCCGGCGCGAAGCCAGTCGCGGCGAAGCAACAGCTAGCAAATGTCCCAATCAAGCATAAAAATTACCCCAAACTGTTGCGCAAAGTAGGGGGCCAACTGAAGCCAGGCCCGGCAGCAACTGTACTAAAAAGGGGAATTCCCTGTTGCTGGCAAAGCGCAGGCGCTTCACAAAAAGGGGCGCCTCCGCCGACAAACAGCTGAAAAAGCAACAGTTTGTTGAGAAGCTAAGGCGATGTAGCAAGGACAGGCAGAGCCGGTTGCCAGAAGTGGGTCTCTCAGTCAATGTCACACTCATGTGGCGGGGGGTATGTGGGGGCCAGACGAGGCCGTTGGCAGCTGATTTGACTTTCACGCTTGTTGCGCCTTTCCCCCCTGTTGGGGCGTTGCTTTGGCATTTGAAAAGTGCGTTCCACAAAACGGGCAATTACGCCAACAAGAGCCGGGGTCCAATTGCAATTAGTATGCACGGCAACAGCATTAACGCCATTTTATTTGCACATTAAACAGACGAAGTGACCTGTGACCTAGCCAGACACCGCGTCGCGAACGTGACGCACATATGTCAGGTGTATTTAATTAGTTTGGCCATTTTTTAATGCCACACACACACACACACACACATAAACTGGCCCGCCTTCACGAAAAACACACACGCGATTGTCGCCAAAGTTTACGTTTATTGTTTCGGTTAACATCCTGGCAAGGTCATACACAGTACACAGTGTTAATTGTCTGCGGATTAAGTGAGGCATTTAATATACTTCAGGAACAATTATAGAGTGTCTACAAAGTGGTTAATGAATCAATTGTACAATTTTTTTTTCTGCTTGGTCTTTTCACCGTTGCTCGAGAGTTCCCAAACTATTTGAGCACTTTCAATGTGAGAATGCATGGTTTGAAGATAGGGGTCAGTTCGTCATTCAGTTCAGTCATTCGTCAAATGTATGTGATTCAAAAGCCTGCGAAATTCAGGATATCCGAAACATGCTAGGAACAGTTTTATCAGTGACACATTTTTTCACACAGTCTGCCAAAAGAAAGCAACTTTTGCAAGATGAAATTCAATCTGAAGCCTAAACGAGAAGGCCAAGCTAACTTCGTCTGTGCCGAAGTTTTTATACCCTTGCAAATGCAAATGTCACAGTTTAAGAACGCTTACATAAAAATCAAAAAATGTTGTAACTAAAACCTATTTTCCGACAGATAAACGTCTGAAAAAAGTTTTTCTCACTAAGACTCAATTTCGGACCGATCGGTCCTATGGCAACGGTCCTATGGCAAGATATAGTCACCCGATGTCGATCAACTTTTTCAAATTAGTTTGAAAGCGTTTAATATTAATAATCACCGACCTTAAGAACGATTTACTTAAAAAAAAAAGTTTTTTTTCACTAAGACCCATTTTCCGACCGATCGGTCCTATGGCAGCTATAAGATATAGTCATCCGATTTTGTCCAAAATTTGCAAATCTGTTTGAAAGTATATAATATTATTATTGACCGAGTTTAATCACGTTAACATTGGAAACAAAAAAGTTTTTCTCACTAAAACCCATTTTTCGACCTATGGTTCCTATGGCAGCTATAAGATATAGTCAACCGATTTTGACCAAAATTTGCAAATCTGTTTGAAAGTATATAATATTATTAATGACCGAGTTTAATCACGTTAACAATGAAAACAAAAAAGTTTTTCTCACTAAAACCCATTTTTCGACCGATGGTTCCTATGGCAGCTATAAGATATAGTGATCCGATCCGGTCGGTTCCGACATATTAGCAGCGTGCAGTAAAAAGAAGACTCTGTGCAAAATTTCAGCTCGATAGCTTTAAAACTGAGAGACTAGTTTGCGTAGAAACAGACGGACAGACAGACAGACGGACAGACAGACAGACAGACGGACAGACAGACAGACGGACGGACAAAGCTCAATGAACTCAGCTCGTCCCCCTGATCAAGAATATATATAGTTTATGGGGTCGGAAATGAATATTTCTATGCGTTGCAAACTTCTGGGCAAAATTATAATACCCTTTGCAAGGGTATAAAAATCTTTGCCCTCGAAAATCACGCTAAATTGCGGCTTTATATCATTGGAGCATTAGAAAAGCTTAAGAATGATAGAGGCAGCGAGACATCATCAAAGGCGGCACAACTCATGAGTGCAATTGAAAAAACTCAGTTTCCTATCTCTCCTCAAGTTTTTACTGCCTTCAATGCTACAATCAGTAGGACTCTTCAGACTCCAGAACTTCATATATCATCAGCCTGTGCTCAAGTCACCAATGTGATTGAATTGTTACTTGAAACAAGAAAAAATGAAACATCTTTCGATGTAGTTTTTGAAAAAACCAAGAAAGTTACTGACGAAATGGGACTTGAGTTGAAAATTCCTATTTAAATGGTAGTCAAAAAACAGCAACAACATACGCACCGAGGATAGGACACCTTTTGGACTTTCGGTAATTTTTCTCACATTGTACACTTTCGATAGACGATGTTAAAGGCTCTTAATGACATATTGAACTTTTTTATAGCGCCACTATTTACTACCATTTTGTGGATTTCATGATTTCTTTCTTGGGTTTGAGATTCAAAGGAAAATTTCTTGACATTCTGGCTCCAGCACACAGTTCAAAAAATTTTAGAAGCTGCAAAAATTTATGAGGACTTGAATAATTGCAGCTAAACCGGGCTGACACAAGATATTATTTTGTGTTACAAGAGTTGTGAGAACTCAGAGTTGTAACAGCTCAAGAAATCAAAGAAATTCCAAATTTTTCCACGAACTTTGCTTTATTCTTGCAACTGTTCTCGACGATCCAACCTTCGTGTCATCAGAGAGCAACACCTCATACCCAGTTTTTTTTGATCACGTCAAGCTCGCGTTTAATGGGCACATTTATACTAGCTACACACAGCTACAACATCTGTTGCTGGTTAAGAAAAGGTGAGAGCTAAAATTTTGGAAAATTCACCAAAGTTGAAGGGAGTCACCAGAATTGTTATACTAAATTCCCGCCTCCAATGGACAAGCGGTTAGTACCCCGCCCATAGAGGTCAAACTTAAAAATTTTTCGATAGAATTTTTAAAGATTTTAAATATATTGAGATGCTGACCAATAAAATGTGTCCTTTAGAGATGGTAACATGCGTCGAAAAACCGCGATAATGGGTATCTCATTTGACATCACCCATTATCGAGTCCATATAGGCCATTTTCAGTTTTACCAACGAAGCCTTGGTTCGCGGTTTATAGGCATTTTTGTATTAGCAATTGCCTTAGAGCAACATTGGCCATTTAGGCAAGACCAGCTTCACCAAAATTATGTAATAAATTTTATGAGTTAAGTGCTTCATCACCAGCAGGAAAACAGATCATATCGTCAAAAAAGTTAGTGGATCTCCAATAAATCTTACAGTGTTATGCTAATTTTCCTTGATCTGAAGCATTCAAAGACTATTTCACTTAAATAGATCTCTGATTTCGGTAAAAAGTTTGAATTAATCGAATGGAGATGATTAACTGAAGCCGTTGATTAATAAAATGCCATCATTGCTGGAAGACATATTTCGTTTCTTAACATTTTTAACTCAATCACATTTCGTTTCATGGCAAACAGAGTTGGCTGTCTAACAATTTTCAACTTGGTTTCCAAAAAATTAATATATTTTGCGATGTTTAAAAAGAAAAATATTGAGAGGACCACGGACCATTGTCAAAAAATTAACTATTATTGCTATGTTTGTGGACTATTTACGCCGGCGAAGAAGGTCCGCATCATTTCAAATTGCGAATGCATACGAAGGGTATTTTTTGATACCGTATCTAGAAACCATTAGTTATGCATTAGGTTGCTAGCATGGTCTAATGACCGGAAAATGCGCAAATTGAAATTTAGGAAGCCCACCATTTGGCATTGGACAAGTAGTTACTCTCTTGAGGAGTGCTTTTTTTTTCCTAAATGTGGACAAAATAAATGGTCAGTACTTCCATTCCAGGAATCACATTCAATATATTGATGTTGTGTCAGTTTATCGCCCACAGATGTGTATTCAAATCAACCCGACGAACAAGAACGAAATAAACGAGGTGTAGATTGCATTAAGGAATTGGCAACATCAGTTTTGAAAAATATTCATTCGCTTTCATTTTATGACCAAAAACCGTGTACCAAAACAATTGCGAGTAGTAGGTAGCTTCAATACACCGAAAATAAAAAATATAACTAAACTTTGCATTGTGTGTTTGGTGTTTTTTTGCTCATGCCACCTATATGCCTCGGCTGGTGTGCTTTTGTGCTGCAGATTATGGGTGTCTTGTCTGGGAATTTATGATATTTTGCTACATCAGCAAGCCGAAGTACGTAAAAATGCTAGAGAAAAACATCTTTCAGCCGCATGTATGAGATTTGACTACAATACCAGAATAAATTTGTATACTCTGTACCAAAGGTACACAGAGTATATTAAGTTTGTGTATGTAACAGGGAGAAGGAATCATTGCCGACCCTATAAAGTATATATATTCTTGATCAGCAGCCGAGTCGATATAGCCATGGCCGTCTGTCTGTCCGTCCGTCTGTATGAACAAAGAGATCTCAGAGATGGTAAGAGATAGAGATTTGACATGTATGGAACATATACTTTTTATAGTTGCAGACAGATCAAGATTATTTTTAATTTTTGCCATGCCCCCTTCCGCCCCCGCAATTTGGAAAAAACGTCATGTCTCTTACAGTTTTCATGATAGATTGTTCGCACCTTCTGGAGATGTCTAGTAATTAAATTTATTTATCGATTTGCTGAAGGAATGACAAAGATCAGATGAACGATACTCAAGTTATGAGCAAAAAACGGCCAGATAACACCCCCCACCACCCCACCCATAACTACAGCATTCTGTGGAACGGCAATCTTAGTGAGAGAGAGAGAAAGAGAGAGTGAGTAGCTGGTTAGCAAATGCGAACTGCGATATTAAGGCTACAGAGTATGTTATAGTCGGGCTTGACCGACTTTCTTTCTTGTTTTCTTTCCGACTATTTAGGCTAGAATTCCTATTATTTGAATTTTCGACATAGTTTACAATATATTTTTTTTTTAAATTTACATTAATCATTAAGTATCATATTCGCGTCAACTTCACAAATGGCTTTATCTACATATTTGAATGCGTGATTGAAAAGAGTTGAATTCTTTTGTATTCCAAAATTTAAGGCAGCTGCTATCAGTTTATTGTAAAATGGGCCGCGGAAAACCTTTAACTAACCGATTTTGAAAAAGGTCAAATAAAAGGCCATATTGAATCTGGCTTAAAACACTATGAAATAGCCAAGAAAATCGGTCGAAGTCAAAACGTTGTGAGTAATTTTCTCCGTAATGAAGCAGACTATGGAAAATAAATGAATGGAGGAAAAAAGTATGCAACAACAGCAACCGAGAGGCGACTTATCCTACGAACTGCCTTAAGGGGGGAGCCTGCTTTAGAAGCTTCACAAAATCGAATTTTTTTTTTTTTTGCACAAATGTCTACCCAAACTATCCAAGAATGTGTCCCTAAAATTTCAGAAGCAAATTCAAAATACTTTTAAAGTTACAGGAGAAATAGTAAGCAAGCGTCGAGATTTTTTATATACGATTTTTTATATACGAAAACTTTGACGTGCGATTTCTCGGTTTTTAATTTTTACGATTTTTCCTAATTGGCGGGAAAGATAGGGAAAAAAATTAAACGTCCTATCGAAACGAGACAAAATTTATTGTATTCGGGATTAAATTCTCTTTTAGTTGAACCTAAAAAACCTTAAGAAAGTTATGATTAACCAACTTTTAAACAATCTGAAGTGAATTTTTTTTCAAAATAAATAATTATACTCTGTACCGAAGGTACATAGAGTATATTAAGTTTGTGCAAAAGTATGTAACAGGGAGAAGGAATCGTTTCCGACCCTATAAAGTATATATATTCTTGATCAGCATCAACAGCCGAGTCGATATAGCCATGTCCGTCTGTCCGTCCGTCCGTCCGTCCGTCCGTCCGTCTGTCCGTCTGTCCGTCCGTCCGTCCGTATGAACGAAGAGATCTCAGAGATGGTAAGAGATAGAGGTTTGACTTGTATGGGACATATATTTCTTATACTTGCAGGCAGATCAAGTTTATTTTCAATTTTTGCCACGCCCCCTCCCGCCCCCGCAATTTGGGAAAAACTTTATATCTCCTACAGTTTTGGAGATAGATCGTTCGTTCCTTCTAGAGATACCTTGTAAACAAAATTATTTATCGATTTGCTGAAGGAATGATAAAGATCGGATGAACCATACTCAAGTTATGGGCAAAAAACGTCCAGTTAACACAACCCACCCCCCCACCAACAACCACAACAACATACCCTAACCGTTCAACGCAGGCAATCTTAGTGCGAGAGAGAAACTTAGAGAGCGCACCGCGTTGTGCGCGGGGTGTTAACTGGCCGTTTGACTCCTGAGCAAATGCGAGTGTAAGGGTACAGAGTATGTTATAGTCGGGCTTGACCGACTTTCTTTCTTGTTTTTTTTTTTAATTTGCGAAAAATTTTTGAATTTCTCACTTTTTGTTCAATTTTCTTGGTTTAAGCTAGAAGCTATACTATTGAAAATAGAAAATTTTTTGGGTTTTTTTGTTTCAGATGGAAATTGCGATCTGCATCTTTCCCGCCGCACGACACATGCACACTCGAGGCGCCTCGGCGAAATGCTTGTACCAGGCATAATATGACATATATTTTAATGAAAAAATTAGAGAAGACTGTTGAAATATATAACAATAAAACCTGAAAGTTTCGTTTCAATCGATTATTTCTTTCCTTCCCAAAAAAGTACTTGGAAAAATCGATTTTTTGAAGCTTCTAAAGCAGGCTCCCCCCTTAAATTCCTACCTTTCTGCTGGTAAAATAAGGAAAGAATGCTGCGTAAATGCTAGTGTGGCCACGGTAAAACGAATTATTTGAAGCGCCAAACCCTTGAAGAGATTGAAAATAAAAAAAAAAATAAACCTCTCAATGATGCTTGTAAGGAAGCACTTCTTCGATTTGCCCGAGATCACTTGAGGTGGAACAAGGAGTGGAAGACGATGGTCTTCTCCGACGAAAAGATGTTCAACCTCGATGGACCGGATGGCTACATTACTATTTCCACGATATGCGAAAGGAAGAATGTTTTTTAAGTCGTCATCACTCTTGTGCAGGTGGAGTAATGGTGTGGGGAGCCATATCGTTTTATGGAACATGCGAGCTGCAGTTTGTCACCTCGAATATGAACACAAATGAGTACAAGACTGTTCTCCAAAAGGCTTTTCCCCACTTTTCGGAGAATTATGGTCATATTCCAAGGACGTACCAACATGACAACTCTCCCATCCATACCGCTCGGGTTGTAAAACAGTGGATAAAAGACCAAAACGTCAAATTGTTAGAGTGGCCGCCTTACACCCCTGACATTAACATTATGGAGAACATTTGGGGACTTTTGTCCAAGAGAGTATACGAAGGAGGTAGACAATTTAGTGACTCTGACAATTAAAAAGTCTGGTCAACAATTAAACTAAATTAAATTGAAAAATATTATGATTCCTGACCAAACTGTATGTTTGAAATAATGAAGAACAAGGGTGGACATACCAAATACTAATAATGCTAAAACAGTGTCCTTTATTACTTAAGTTACCCAGTGCCAAGAGATTGAGAGAAGCTTGGCCCTGGCCTTCCTGGAGGTGCTGTTCGAGCCAATTTTACTTTACTTACCCAGTGCCTTGAAATTTTGCTTTATATACTTTTGTTTAATAGTTTTAGTGGTCAAACCTATTCAGTTGAGCCAAAAAAAAAATGGAGATTTTTTGCTATGTTTTTGAAAAAATAATAAAAATTATATAAAAACTAAACTAACAGAACAGAAACTTTGCTATTTCACAAATGACTGATTTCTTTGTACAACAAAATTTATTTCGTTTCAATTTCGTTACAACGTTTCAAACCTAAAAAAAATTTAAACCTATTCAGTTGAGCGGCATTGTAGGTATTTTTACCTAGGTACTTCCTAACACTGTGGAAGGCACAAGGCGGCCATTTCGAATAAGATGTTCCACAATTGGTAACCATTGTGTGACCGAATAAAAAGAAGTAAAAAGATTTGAAAAATATTCATTCGTTTTCATTTTATGACCAAAACAATTGCGAGTACTAGGTAGAGTTTGCTGTACATAAAAATCATCTAAATTAATTTTCTTTAAAAAAAAACTTACAAATAGCTCAAAAATTTGTCTCTTCCCAACAAGAATTTTATGTTTGTGTATAATTAACTTGAATTCAAGCTAATCAATTTGACAATTTAGAAACGAAATGTGTTCATTAATACTAATAAAGAGGAAGGCTACATAGTTGCAATAAATATTTGTTCAATTAGTGCAAAAGATGACGCAGAGATAGTAAAGCTAATTGCAAGGCTAAATATAAGGTCAAATGGCTGAAACAGGAGTATGGCTGCAAAATTTAACCTTGTTGCAGTTTGGTTTCGCATCTTCATAAATAACGACGCCCGCAAGTATGCAGCATAAAATAAATGTGAGCTGCAAAGGCCGCAGCAGCAGCAGCAATAGCAATCCAGGTGCATTACACACACACACACATACACAGAGTGAAAGCGTCGTTTGTTTGCTTTCTATGTTTTTTCTAGTGTGTTTGCTTTAGAACGCACTCGCATTCGTTTATTGAAATAAGTTTTATGAGTGCATGCCCAGCAAATGGTAGAATTGTTAATCACATCCATCGATGCACATTTGTTTAAAATAAAACACAAAATCACTACACTACAATTTGAGGTTACATTTAATTGCTTTAAAATATTTCTTGCCCAGGCATAATTTCAAGTCAGAAATGAAATATACAAAAGTTACAGCTTTTTACTCAATTTACATCTAATGACCTTCTTTGATAAAAGATCGAATGAACAAAGGTGAAGAATTTGTACGAAAGTTGAAATTAAATTGGAATATTTGCAAGCAAAATTTTGCAATGTTCAAGTTTCATTAATTAATATTCCCCCCCCCCAATTTCAACAAATCAAATGTGTTGTTTGCTGTCGCCTTGTCTACCAAAATTTACATACAATTCCCATACAATGGCAATAATTAATCCTGGCATAATCAGCTCTTACATGCAATTATAATATGCAATAAGTTTACCAAGCTAAACAAAACGAAAATTTCAAGTTGAACACAAACTTAATTGTGCGAGTGTCCTGTGTTTTGTTGTAGGGGAGGGGGTCAGCCAATTAGCTTTGCGGGCCTACAACCAGCTTGGCCATGTCCATGGCCTAATAACAATCACAACAACCAAATAGCACCAGCAGGCAACAGGCAGCAGACAACAGACAACAAAGTCATTTTAGACCTAACCGAGGCACAAAACCAGCTAATACAAACATGAAAGTTAATTAAACCGAAAGTCAACTGACATGAATTTATATGGACTAATAATATGCCACCGGCTGGAAGGAACATGTGGTTTACGCTTCGCTAAATAGGCCCCACTATAATTAAAACTGACAAGTAAATTAGTTTTTTAGACACTAGCGCAAATGGCTGGATGATGTTTTGGTGTGATTTTTATTAACCGCGACAGCAGCTCTTTCCACGCTCTAACTGGGTGTTTCGGTTACCAGATTTGGTCATGTTTTATTCATTCGACTATTAACTGATTTTATCACGCTACAAATATGCACTACGGGGCGTATGCATAATAAATGCGCAGCTCCCAGGCATTGTTTTGCTCGGTATTGTTGTTGTTGTTGTTGTTGCAGCTGTTGCCACACGCCTGATGAATCTGTGCGGCATTTGCCGCAATCTTTGGCGCATTTTATGCTTCCCGCGTTTTTGTTTTTTATGACCTTGTTTATCCCTGTCGCGCACGGCCCACGTCTTTAAAAAATCAGCAACAACTTTGATGAACTCGTAAACAAGAATTAAGTACGAATTGTTAAGAGTCCAGAAGTCGACTTCAAAATACTCATAATGAAGGCTAGCAAACGCAACAAACAAATTGATATTAATATACTACCAAAACTATAATTTATTAAAAATAATCATATTTTCTTTTGAAAGTTCATAGTGCAATATAATATTCAATTTAGAAAAAGAGCAGAAATGTACAATATTTGCGAATGACGTCAACTGTGCTCCAAATGATTGCTAATTAAAACTTTATCTTTTGCTATTTTAAACAAATTTTGGTGTGGAAGGTGGTGGAAATCATTTTTTTTTAAAACTTCTTATTTTATGTTCAATCATGGCTGCTAGCCGTTCGATTACCGAAATCCATAAAACCGGTTCGTTACGAATTTTCAGGGTCTTGAAACTCTCTCATGATTTAAGCACAGAAACCTTTGGCTTAAAGAAGCGAACTGAAGTTGCAGACTAAAAAAAAACCATACTCGTCTAGAATTTTAATAAAATCCATTTTTTTTTTATTCTTCTTTTACTATCATTGAACTATACTCAAGTTATGACCAAAAGAAAGTACACTGCCGCAGCGCCACTGTAGTGGCGACATCTATGGGTCAGTTTTGACATGGTCCCAGTAGTGGCACCGTCTATCGGTCAAGCTATGACGAAAAGAAAGTTCGCTGCTACTGCAGGTTACAGAGTATATAGTCATATATATGTATCATATACATGTACAAACTTTCAAAAGCAAGCTTCCGCCTTCGAGCTCTCAATACTCTGAGCTTCGTTCGGTTGTAAGCTTATCATCTAAGTTTAGTCTTAAAGCGATCACCATCGACCGAACATCAATAAATATTATTTTTGTTTAAGGAATAAGAACTTGCTTTATCTTTCTTTCGGACTCTTAAATCTCCGATATCGGATTCATAAATCACCGACTCTGGATATTAAATCTCCGGAACGACGATTGCGAGCTACAAAGAGGTCGTAGGTATACCTAATCTCGGTGCAACCAAGCATACGCATCTACAGAAGAGCCCTTCACATAACTGGCAACGAGGATTAACAATAAAAATATAGCCCTACCAAGTTCCAAATTTGGCAGAGTCAATTATTAAAAAGGTTGGCTACCAATACAAAATATCAGACAACACGAAGAAGTGCTTACTCCACATGCACAGTGGTTTTTTTTTCGCCTTTTTTGGCATAAACCCCAAACATTTTTTTTTTCAGATTTCAAATATTAACTGGTTTTTAATATTAACATACTCCTATTAGAAAAAAAAACAAAACATATTCAAACTTTGTGGCAACACTGTTTTGTTGACGGGCTGTTGAAGTCAGCTGTTTGAGTGCCACGTGTTTTTTGTGAAATTGGCAGCAAATATTTTCCAACTTTAAGTGCGTCTGCTTAAAAAGTTAGAAACAAAATAAAAATTGTAAAAATGTAAATATTTTGTCCACAAATTTAAGATTATAAGTTGATAACGCGTTTGTCATTTTTGTTTTCGGTTGCCCAATTGTGCCGCTTGTTGTTAATGTGTAATTTTAGGTTGACCCTTAACCAGTGTAGCTGTGTTTTGTGGAATAATAGTTAAGCATGGCACAACGCTGCACAGGGCTTTAAATGCAAAGTTGTTAACGAAAGTGTACAGATTTATGAGTAACTAACACTTCTTGCTACTACGTGCGACTTTTCGAGAAAATCGGCTTTATTGCAGCTGAATTCGTGCTTAAGTTGAAAATATTACATGAGAAAGAGATTAAAAAATTTTTTTTCTTGGTAGCATCAAACACAAAAAAGTTTTGTAAGTCGTATTTAGAGCTAAAAATAAAAGTACAAACCGAATTTCAGCTCAATAGCGTGAAATACAACAAAGTGGCAGCAAATCGGACAGATCAGTTATATGGCAGCTATAAGAAATAGTATGCCGAATCGAACCATTTTCGATAAGTCGCTAAAAAAGCTTGAAATACGTGTTCGAACCGAATTTCAGTTCAATATCTTTAAAACCAACTAAGTTGGTGCAAATCGGCCAGATCGGTTATATGGCAGCTATATGAAATAGTGTGCCGAATTGAATAAAATTCAATAAGTCGCTTAAAGAGCTTAAAATACATGTTCAAAGTAAAATTCAGTTCAATAGCGTAAAAACCAACAAACTTAGCTCAAATCGGCCAGATCGGTTATATGGGACCTATATGAAGTAATGGTCCAAGTCGAACCCGATTTTGTAAGTCGTATTAGAATCAAAAAATACGAGTACAAACCAAACTTAAGTTCAGTAGCATAAGAAACAACAAGGTTGAAGCAAATCTTCCTGATCGGTTATATGGCAGCTATATAAAATATTGGTCTAAATTGAGTGAATCCCTGCAAGTCGTCTTTGGGCTCCAAAATATGCGTACAAACCAAATTTTGGGGTCAATATCTTAACAACTAGAGTTTATGCCAAAAAAAGGTAAAAAAAACCAATGTGCAACGGACGCATTCCAAATTTCTACGCGCTTTTCCACCAGCGATATCAATTGTCAAGTTGTCTTCTTCGGTTAAAGATCTGCCCACTCGTGGACGACTGCGTGCTTTCTTTGAAAAGTTAAAACCAAATTATTGTACTTAATCTTACACCATTATGCTAGTTCTTGTCCAAATTAAATATCCAATATGATTTACAAAAGTCCTAGCAATTAAAATACTCGGACAATCATCACAAGCACATTTGACTTGCAAGATCAAACTCGGCAAATGCGATAACAGTTTGACAAACAGTGTTCAAATTGCATTCAGACAGCACACAAACTTTTCGAAAACTTGACCTGTCAAAGTCGTCAAATCGGTTTGCAAATGCGCTTGACTGTAAATATATATAGCGTTCACACATAATTCAAACTAATTTGATCAAATTTTCGCCATGGTTGACAAATTAATTTGTTGTCAGCATTGTGGTGTGTGTAAAGAAAAACGTTGCCTGAAGGATTCCTGAAGAAACACAACTTTCGTCATATATTTGGGGGTCATCATGCACTGTCTGCCAACATTATTTTGCTTACATGTATGTTTACATTAATATTAATACTCTGTTAACAAACATAAAGAAGGTTACGCTCTCTTCTTAAGCCCTATACGGACATCCGACGTTCGTAATTTAGCTAACTTCGTCATATGTTTCGTCACTGTGGAACGTAAGAGTAGTGTGACCAGATTTAAGAAAAAATTACGCCGAAAATGTAAGTTTGTGATATTTTTAGTTTAACTGGCGGCGGGTCACACTGCTCGATCAGCTGTATTTTGATTTGATGCCAAGATGTTTTTTTTTTGGAAAAGCTCGGCCACTTCTCCCCAAGTCTTGTTCACAAAATTTAAGTCCGAATGCTTGGGGTCGGAAAGATCCCATGGTCCCCAATTGGGCCTGCCCAGAATGCATCAGCAGCTACAACAACACCTGTATGCTGCCCATCTTATTGATGCCACGGATTCACCCGGGTCGGAATGCCGTCCACCACCACCTAAGGCGACATGAAATGAACACCAGTGCGGGCGCTGAATCCTGCCCAGCAGACGCTGCAAGAACCCGGGTGGTAGCCGATCCCGCAGCTCACCCACAGAAGCCCTCGAAAGCACACCCATGAAGAATGTCTACCCAGATGTCATCATTAACACTCAGGAAAATTACTTTTTGTAATTTTTAAAATTTATTTTTCTCATTATCCGTCTGAAATTTACTAACCTACCAACAAGCCTAAATTTACTACAATGCCCATTGTATTGCCCGGTGCCTCCACTGCGTGGTTGTCCACCTAGTACTAAGTTAGTTTTATTATATATATTTTGCATATGTCAATCCTACGTCTTTTTCCACTGCGCAAGCGCAGTGACCCGATGGCCGCCCAGGGTGCGAAAACTAGCTCGAACGCTCTTTCAACGGCAAAATTAAAGACATTTTCCATCATGTGAAAACATTTCCATTTCTCTTTCGTTTTTACTTTTCTGTCAAGGTTTTTAAATTATTTTTTTTTTTTGAAAATCACTTTAACTAAAAGTCACTTTATCTGATCGGATACAGGTAAGAAGCTAGAGTGATTTAACATGGTGCATTCTCAATGCCGTCAGCAGCTCAATTTACAAATAGTCTCCACAACTGTGCTGTTAAGCGTAACATTGACTGTTAAGGGTGACATTCAAATTCTTATCTCCGTACTTGCAAAAAGTTCAAGTGGCGAAATTGTAACTTTCCTCAATTTTTATACTCTGTACCGAAGGTACATGGAGTATATTAAGTTTGTGCAAAAGTATGTAACAGAGAGAAGGAATCGTTTCCGACCCTATAAAGTATATCTATTCTTGATCAGCATTAACAGCCGAGTCGATATAGCCATGTCCGTCTGTCCGTCTGTCCGTCCGTCCGTCCGTATGAACGAAGAGATCTCAGAGATGGTAAGAGATAGAGGTTTGACATGTATGGGGCATATATTTGTTATACTTGCAGGCAGATCAAGTTTATTTTCAATTTTTGCCACGCCCCCTCCCGCCACCGCAATTTGGAAAAAACTTCATATCTCCTACAGTTTTGAAGATAGATCGTTCGTTCCTTCTAGAGATACCTTGTAAACAAAATTATTTATCGATTTGCTGAAGGAATGATAAAGATCGGATGAACGATACTCAAGTTATGGGTATCCACCCACCCCCCACCAACAACCACAGCAACACACCCTAACCGTTCAACACAGGCAATCTTAGTGCGAGAGAGAAAGAGAGAGAGAAACTTAGAGAGCGCACCGCGTTGTGCGCGGGGTGTTAACTGGCCGTTTGACTCATGAGCAAATGCGAGTGTAAGGGTACAGAGTATGTTATAGTCGGGCTTGACCGACTTTCTTTCTTGTTGTATGAAACTTCTCGTTGCCTTCGGATGTCCGTATAGGGCTTTATACCCGTCACTCGTAAAGTTAAAATGGTATACTAAAGTCGTGCAAATGTATGTACAGGCAAAAGGAAACTTTTCCACCCAACCATATCATCCCCATTCCGAAAGAGGGGTGACTCTTTTTTTAGCTTATGAATACTCGGTTTAAATTGTAATATTACTCGGATCAAGTATGCAAGTACTTATTTTAAAAACGATTCGAACTTGAACTTCGAACTATTCAAATATTCTCATTTTAAGTATGTTTCGTACTCACTTTTTAAATCTGAAAATACAATATTCAAGTATGCCGCTTATGAAAAAAACCTACTTGTTGGCAGTAATTGAAGGCTCAGTTGACTATCAAGTTTGAAAATACTGAGTTCAAGTCCGAAATACTTGAGTTTTTCTCTCAGTAAAATGTTTCCGTTCTCAAGTAAGATTTTGATTTTAATTTTTTCTAATGAAGTACATACAGATAAGTATATTTGTTTCAGGATTACACAAGGCTACAAAATTAGACTTTTTCCAATATTTTGAAGGGTTGGTGATGATTCCAAGCTATTTTTTGTAACTTTAAGCTCAAATTACTAAAAAAACCTCGACGTGATGGACCATTTCTAAAAACAGTTTCACGTTCAGCACTCGAAAATTATCCAGAATCACCACCAACACTTCAATATACTGGACCTGGTTGGACCTGGTGTTATCTTATTAAGCAGGGATGCTATAGTGCAGAGGTGCCCGCAATCTATGCCCTAAGAGCATATATGTTTTTGTAAAGTTAAGACAATAGACAATGTAATGTGGTTTTTGTTGCTTGGCCAATGATACCGTGCTATACATACCCCAAAATAAATCCGGCATCACTAAGGATTATTCCGTTCTATTTGATTGAATAGGATTGGATGAAATGAGAAATGAGAAAGACGAATCCCCATATTTACAAAATATCTTTGACTAAAACAGGTTGATTACTTAGCAGCACCGAACCGAAGCGTTCACGAGCAAGAATTCAACCTGTGTTAAGGTTGGGTTCGGTTCGATACAAATTCGGTTTGCATCCCTGATGAAATATCTCTAAAATTTTACCAAATTTTAAATTCACAAACGTTAGAAATCATTTTAATTTTAAGTAAATAAACAATTTATAGAAAAGTTAAATCTTTATTAAAAAACACAATCCGAAAAGGTCTAAAAATCGCATATCCCCGTTACATACTCTTACACATGAAGCAGGCATAAACAATTTAAGAGTGGCCGCCACATACCACAAGTTGGCCTTAATAAGCGAGAGGGAGGAGGGGAGGCCTGTTGCTGCTGCTGCTGTTGCTGCTGCTGCTTTCTTTTCATGAATGAGTGAATAAATTCGAAAATGGTTGTCAAAAAAGCGTCACAGAGAAATTAATGATGACTTTTATACGCGAGTAATTCATGGAATTTTCATAATAAACCCAGACAGACGCACACACATATACCAGCGTGTACCTTTAATATGATTTTGAAGGAAATACATATTTGAGAAGGGTAGGGCAATCCCGCCCCCACCCCCAACCCAAATCGTGTGTGCGTAGGCGACTTTTTAAAAAGCTTTTTTATGCTCGTTTGCATATATTCGGATTTTGATTTTGTGGCCGTTTCAAGTCAGTTTAACAGTCATCAGACGATTTATAACGCATAATAAGACAATCAGATAACACAAATTGGAAATAACAAGCAAATACGCCTTCTTCCTACCACTTTCTTGCGGTGGCCAAACTGAACAAACTTGTCAAAGTATTTGCCGCAAAAGTTTACTTTTAAAAACTAAAAAGTCAAACCAAAGCAGGGGACACACCAGTGAGAAATGTGCCAACTGTAGGAGCCATCAAAAGCTTAGGATTCCATTGGGAAATGTCGGCAGAAAAGAGGATTTTATTTTAACTAAAAGCAACAAACTTTGCATTGGGGAGTAAAAATTTTTGCTAAGAATAAATCAATTCCAAGAAACATTATATGCTTGAAATAGCTTGGTTTTTGTTTTGATGGCCTATTTATATAAGAGGGCAGTTTGAGAAGTAACAAGTGTTATAGATAGGCTAAGAATTTTCAGTTTTTTTGGTTCGACAATTTTACTAAATTTAAAAACCGGGAGGTTCTCCTTTTGGTTTGTTGTGTTCCTGTTTTAAAGTTATACGAGCAAACATAACATGACCTCGAGCCTGCTGAAATTTGAAATTTAAATTTAAGAATATTCAAAAAAAATTTGTATATATTTTCAAAATTTGCTGTTTTTTTTTCTTCAAATCAGCCCTCGCAAATCCATTTAAATGCAAAATATTTCCATCAGCATTTAGCAAACATTTAGCTTAACCATCAGCTTAAAAAGATTACCCATGTCTTGGACACGCCACCAACTAACATCCATTGTCTAAGATTGCAAAATCACTGAAACCAAAATCAATCAAAATCACTTAACCTGCATAAATTAGTCCCCTTTTCGTTTTGGCTTCTGAAGGACGCGCCAAATGTGGGAATCGGTTTGCAATTGAATTCGTTTATGGTCGTCGAGTGCAATCAATTGAGAATTGAAAATTCAATTTTCCTTAATCGGCTTAAGTTAACCTCCTGCCATGTCACGCCCATAACTCACACGTACAGTACATATTTCTGTGTGCAGTGGGTGTGTGTGTGTGTGTGTGGGACATAAGTTAGTTAGGTTGCCATGACGAAGTTTTTGTGGTTTTTTCTTTTACGCTGTAACTACAAAATGTTGAACAGCTCACAAAAAAATTTATATGTGCATAAATGCAGGCACGTACTATACATGTGTGCGTGTGTGGGTGTGGGGGGAGTGTGCAACCTCCAACCAATCCAATGTGTGTGTGCATATTCTATCAATTTTTGGGTACCAAAAAAAATATGTGCCTTAGTTTACCCACGGAGCGGACCGGGCCCTAAGGCTACACATTTGATTCCAGTGCTGACATTGAATTTGTTCAAGGTTTGAAGTTGAGTTATGTAGGTTAGAAATTCACTTTACCATTGTGAATTGTCATCGATAACAAGACATTTTGGAAAATGTTCTTAATTTGTTTTCAATTTTGAAACGGAAAAACATGCGACGAATTAAAGGCAAAGTACGAAGTGATGAAGTCTGAAATAATGATCGTCGTCTAGCAGCAGCTGAAAAATGGAGGTTTAAAGACTTGCCTGTAAAAATAGTCTCAGAATACTGCTATCTGGGAGTGACATTCACGCCAAAGCTATCATTTCAAAAACACGTCCAGAAGCGTACAGAGCTAGCCAAAACAAGCATACGTGTGACCTGGAGTAAATATGTATTTAATAGTAATTTACCAGTAAATTCCAAATGGAAAGTCTACAATGCCGTATGTAGGTCTATACAAACATATGCTGCCCAGATTTGGGGTTATAGCTGCTTCAAAGAGATCGATAATTTCCAAAAATTTTAAACCTGCCACCTACAACACCAGACTATGCACTCGCCTTGGAAAGCTAGGTGGAGTATGCGCACCTGTTCTCTTTTGGACAACATGTGTATTATATTTCCAAGGTTCTTTTTGAATATAGAGACAAACGGCTTTCAAATTTACTAGCTAAAAAAAATTTTACAAAAAAATGTATTTTGGGCTAAGGAATTAAAAGCATTATGTGTCTCAAATTGCTTAGATTGGCACGACATGGAAATCTCAAGGTCTCAATGGAACGGATTATGCGTACAAATGCTGGCTACTCTAAAAAGCACACAGAAGGATATAAAAATTAGTATCACCAGATTCTATAAGTATCTGAACAGTAATAAAAGAGAAAAGTATCTAAATATACCGCCGAGAAATATTTCGTGGGTGATGAAAGCCAGATGTGGTATGCTTTTGCTCCAGGGAAACAGTTACCAGCAAGTGGCAAGCCCTATCTGCCCCCTATGCAATGCAGGAGAAACTGAAGATATCCAGCATTTTCTGGGAAGATGTCCTGTACTAAGGAAGTTCAGAGTCCTGCACCTTGGTCAAGCCACCTCAAATACAAGCGACTTAATTGAAGTGCAAACGATTGGGCGAATTTGGTCAGGTTCCTAAAATCATCATGGGAGTATAGGAAACAAATTCTGTCTGTATTATTGTAATAATGTCCTACGAACTTTAACGTAAAAACTGTATGACATGTTCTTAAATGCCTAAATACTATATATAAGGTTGTCCAAAAAGTCTTGCGGTATTTCCGCAAGCTTGTCTTTGCAAGCGCGTAGTTCTAGTTGTATTCGTCGCATCGGTTCACGCTAGAGCTTTTTGGAAAGCTCTTTTCACGCGCTAACACGTGTTTGATTTATTGTTGTTTGTTTTTTGTCGTTCGTGAGTTATAGCGTCGCAAACATGGAGCAAAATAAAGAGAAAATACGGCATTTTACAGTACTACTACGATAAAGGCAAAAATGCATCTCATGCTGCCAATAAAATTTGTGCAGTTTATAGACCCGATACAGTTTCCATTTCCACCGCACAACGATGGTTTCAACGTTTTCGTTCTGGTGCAGAGGTGATCGAAGATGCGCCACGGTCCGGAAGGCCTGTCGTCGAAAATTGCGATAAAATCGCTGAATTGATCGAAAGAGACCGGCATAGTAGCAGCCGTAGCATCGGCCAAGAGCTGGGCATGAGTCATCAAACCGTTATAAACCATTTGAAGAAGCTTGGATTCAAAAAGAAGCTCGATGTATGGGTGCCACACGACTTGACGCAAAGAAACATTTTTGCCCTTATGGATGCATGCGAATCGCTTCTGAATCGCAACAAAATCGACCCGTTTTTGAAGCGGATGGTGACTGGCGATGAAAAGTGGGTCACTTACGACAACGTGAAGCGCAAACGGTAGTGGTCGAAAAGCGGTGAAGCTGCCCAGACGGTGGCCAAGCCTGGATTGACGGCCAGCAAGGTTCTTCTGTGTGTTTGGTGGGATTGGCAGGGAATCATCCACTATGAGCTGCTCCCCTATGGCCAAACGCTCAATTCGGACCTGTACTGCCAACAACTGGACCGCTTGAATGCAGCACTCATGCCGAAGAGGCCATCTTTGATCAACAGAGGCCGAATTGTCTTCCATCAGGACAACGCCAGGCCACACACATCTTTGGTGACGCGCCAGAAGCTCCGGGAGCTCGGATGGGAGGTTCTTTTGCATCCACCGTATAGTCCGGATCTCGCACCAAGTGATTACCCCCTATTTCTGTCCATGGCGAACGAGCTTGGTAGTCGGAAGTTGGCCACAAGAGAGTCCTGTGAAAATTGGCTCTCCGAGTTTTTTGCCAATAGGGAAGCGAGCTTCTATAAGAGGGGCATTATGAAGTTGGCATCTCGTTGGGAACTCGTCATCGAACAAAACGGCACATATTTGACTTAAATCGCATTATTATAACCAATTTTAGGAACAATTGAAAATTCAATAAAAATACCGCAAGACTTTTTTGACAACCTTATATGTTAATTAAAACGCTGACGGCTGAAAGTTATTTTGTTCTACTTAAAGGCAAAGTAGGTTTCTGTTCTTGCCAGGGGTTCCCAAACCCTACTAATGGCAGGGTCATACGAATTCATATGAAGAAAATCATTTCTCAAACAACAACAATCACCAGAAAGAGATGAAAATGTGACAAAAAGTTCTTAAGCTCGGTGATTTTAGTGCCTTTGCTAGGGCATAGGTTTTGGACAGCAAACCTAGAATCTATGACGACCCTGAGAAAAAAAATCAATCTAAAATCTAGATTGAAAATCACTTTTTCAAGAATCCTGCTAGCTTTTAAAAGCAAGATTGAAAAACATTGAAATGAGTGAAACAAGTCCAAAAAAATTGATTTTATCTCGACTAGGGATGTCGAAAATATTATCGATATATCGAAAATTCGATATTTTTGCCCAAAATTACAAATATCATTATCGGATATTTTTCCGAGGCGATATATCGGAAATTGAATTTGTTGCGCATAACTGTTTCTTGTGCTCTAAACATGTAAAGCAAAATGTTTAAAATTTATTTTATTAAATGTGATGCACCGAAATCGCAGTGCAAACTGTGCAATAAAGATGTAAAGACCTGTGACAACTCAACAAATATAAAGGCACAGTTGAAAGCAAAGCGTAGAGATGCTTGGCTGAAATTCAGAGCATCTTTACAAAAAGTAAACATAAGATTTTTAAAGTTGTTTACCCTAGATCGAGACTCCATTAACTTCTGAATGGCAGAGAAAGACGCATTGCCAGTGCTTTCTGACTTGGCATTGTGTATTGAACGCTTGGCGTCGGCTTTAAAAAGTGTGGTTTCTGACACCAGAAGCCGAACGAGCACATAACTCAACGGAACTTCCTAACGATTATTGGTATTATTAAAAAATTTTTCGTTTCGTAGATTAAACTGAATAAGTTTATGCTTTGTAGTTCGAAAAGATGATGAATTTAAAAAGTAAACACTCCTTTCCAGAACTTCTTATGTTAGAAAGGAAATAAAATATAAATATCTTTTGTTAATTTAGTAAATATACATTAAATCTATATTTTGTAAGTGCAGTCAGAATGTAGTTTATATTACGAGTCAAATGAAGCCGCAATTACCTCAATAGACCTGTCAATATCGAAATGATCGATAATATCGATTTTTTTTTACACCAAAATATTTATATCGAAATGATACTTTTTCAATATCGTCAAAAATATAGATATAGATATTTTTGAAATATTCGACAACCCTAATCTCGACCTTCGGATTGAAATTTCAAGTACGAGTCATACTAGAATCTACTTGAATCCAGCACGAAAGGATTGGAACAATCCTAAAATGATTGGATCAATCCAAAAATGCTCATTTCAAGTACGGATACTACTTGAAAATCAAATGATCCTGACTCGAGATTGAAGTAAGTACGGAATTCCACTCTCAAAGCGAAAGAGCGAAAAGAAACCGAAAGCAAGTCGAAAACAGAGAGTAAAGCTCTCTCATGCTAAATGTGTACACAGACATACACAAATTTTTCTGACAGCTTAGCAGTTACCTTTGTAATTCCCTAATTATAGAACTTCCAGCATGAAAAGGTAGCTGCTGAATAGCAGTTGATGGGTCAAAAAGAGTCTTCAATAGCGAACAGTTTCGAGGCTATGCCCATAGGATAGGGGTGGCCCATACGGGCTATTTAAAGGTCTAGATCTGGACTGGTTTTCAGAACCGCAGGGTCCATTGTAGTGTTGTTTGAGTTCTGTTTTTACAGTTGTATGGAAACTTTTGACCTTGAGCCGTGCAGAACTGGCTGGATTGATAATCAAAAAGGTCGTTAAAATAGTAGGATGGCGTTCTTGTGAAATGCTTTTTTGTGGTCAAAATGAGTTTTAACATCGAGCTAAAGTCAATCTCAGTCATTATTGATGCAATCCTTTTTCGGATTTTCTCATTCTTTTCTCATTTCGCTTGCATGATACCGACCCACTGCCAACGCATGCTGTCCATGTGTGAAAAACAATTCTCACCCAGCCTGCCCTACACCTGCTGCTCACGCCCGCTATTTACGTGCGCCCAGCCGGCCTTGCACCTGCATGTCCACAATCGCAACATTGGTCAATCAGTCACCAATCCCGCCGATTCACATTGCATGTAACCGATCTCACGTTGGTCAAGCATCCGACCAATTTTTCAGATTTTACATTGTACGTAGCCTGCCAGCCGACCGTTCCCACTAGTCATCATTGCCGATGCTCATGCAAAACGATCCCCATACCTGATCGGCCACAAGCAACCTGCTAAAACTCGAGACGCTCTTTGTTTGACAATTGATGCCAGTCTGAGTCAACCAACATGTTCTCGATCTCAACACAAAGTTCACAACAAGTGGCAAACAAAG
>JBAMBO010001827.1:0-23212 GCA_037044535.1 Lordiphosa magnipectinata
AATGAAGTACATACAGATAAGTATATTTGTTTCAGGATTACACAAGGCTACAAAATTAGACTTTTTCCAATATATTGAAGGGTTGGTGATGATTCCAAGCTATTTTTTGTAACTTTAAGCTCAAATTACTAAAAAACCTCGACGTGATAGACCATTTCTAAAAACAGTTTCACGTTCAGCACACGAAAATTATCCAGAATCACCACCAACACTTCAATATACTGGACCTGGTTGGACCTGGTGTTATCTCATTAAGCAGGGCTGCTATAGTGCAGCGGCCCGCAGTCTATGCCCTAACAGCATATTTGTTTTTGTAAAGTTAAGACTATAATACCGTGCTATACATACCCCAAAATAAATCCGGCAACACTAAGGATTATTCCGTTCTATTTGATTGTATAGGATTGAATGGATCGGAAAACCATTTGTAAATTTTAAGAATGAGAAAGACGAATTCCCATATTTACAAATATCTTTGACTAAAACAGCTTGATAAATTAGCAGAACCGAAGCAAGAATTAAACTCGGTTCGCATTCCTGATCAAATACCTCTAATATTTTTATCAAATTTTAAATCCTCAAACGACAGAAATCATTTTAATTTTAAGTAAATAAACAATTTATAGAAAAGTTAAATCTTTATTAAAAAACACAATCCTTAAAGGTTTTAAAATCGCATATCCCCGTTACATACTCTTACACATGAAGCAGGCATAAACAATTTAACAGTGGCCTCCACATACCACAAGTTGGCCTTAATAAGCGAGTGGGAGGAGGGGAGGCCTGTTGCTGCTGCTTTCTTTTCATGAATGAGTGAATAAATTCGAAAATGGTTGTCAAAAAAGCGTCACAGAGAAATTAATGATGACTTTTATACGCGAGTAATTCATGGAATTTTCATAATAAACCCAGACAGACGCACACATATACCAGCGTGTACCTTTAATATGATTTTGAAGGAAATACATATTTGAGAAGGGTAGGGCAATCCCGCCCCCACCCCCAACCCAAATCGTGTGTGCGTAGGCGACTTTTTAAAAAGCTTTTTTATGCTCGTTTGCATATATTCGGATTTTGATTTTGTGGCCGTTTCAAGTCAGTTTAACAGTCATCAGACGATTTATAACGCATAATAAGACAATCAGATAACACAAATTGGAAATAACAAGCAAATACGCCTCTTCTTCCTACCACTTTCTTGCGGTGGCTACTGACCAAACTTGTCAAAGTATTTGCCGCAAAAGTTTACTTTTAAAAACTAAAAAGTCAAACCAAAGCAGGGGACACACCAGTGAGAAATGTGCCAACTGTAGGAGCCATCAAAAGCTTAGGATTCCATTGGGAAATGTCGGCAGAAAAGAGGATTTTATTTTAACTAAAAGCAACAAACTTTGCATTGGGGAGTAAAAATTTTGCTAAGAATAAATCAATTCCAAGAAACATTATATGCTTGAAATAGCTTTTGTTTTTGTTTTGATGGCCTATTTATATAAGAGGGCAGTTTGAGAAGTAACAAGTGTTATAGATAAGGCTAAGAATTTGCATTTAAAAACCGGGAGGTTCCTGAAACAGCTGTACAGTCTATCAGCCTCCTTTTTGGTATGGTGTGTTCCTGATTTAAAGTTATAAGCAAACATAACATGACCTCGAGCCTGCTGAAATTTGAAATTTAAATTTAAGAATATACAAAAAAATTTGTATACATTTTCCAAATTTTCTGTTTTTTTTCCTTCAATTCAGCCCTCGCAAATCCATTTAAATGCAAAATATCTCCATCAGCATTTAGCAAACATTTAGCTTAAAAAGATTACCCATGTCTTGGACACGCCACCAACTAACATCCATTGTCTAAGATTGCAAAATCACTGAAACCAAAATCAATCAAAATCACTTAACCTGCATAAATTAGTCCCCTTTTCGTTTTGGCTTCTGAAGGACGCGCCAAATGTGGGAATCGGTTTGCAATTGAATTCGTTTATGGTCGTCGAGTGCAATCAATTGAGAATTGAAAATTCAATTTTCCTTAATCGGCTTAAGTTAACCTCCTGCCATGTCACGCCCATAACTCACACGTACAGTACATATTTCTGTGTGCAGTGGGTGTGTGTGTTTGTGTGTGGGTGTGGGACATAAGTTAGTTAGGTTGCCATGACGAAGTTTTTGTGGTTTTTTCTTTTACGCTGTAACTACAAAATGTTGAACAGCTCACAAAAAAATTTATATGTGCATAAATGCAGGCACGTACTATACATGTGTGCGTGTGTGGGTGTGGGGGGAGTGTGCAACCTCCAACCAATCCAATGTGTGTGTGCATATTCTATCAATTTTTGGGTACCAAAAAAAATATGTGCCTTAGTTTACCCACGGAGCGGACCGGGCCCTAAGGCTACACATCTGATTTCAGTGCTGACATTGAACTTTTTCAAGGTTTGCAGTTGAGTTATGTAGGTTAGAAATTCACTTTACCATTGTGGATTGTCATCGATAACAAGACATTTTGGAAAATGTTCTTAATTTGTTTTCAATTTTGAAACGGAAAAACATGCGACGAATCAAAGGCACGAAGTGACGAAGTCTGAAATAATGATCGTCGTCTAGCAGCAGCTGAAAAATGGAGGTTTAAAGACTTGCCTGTAAAAATAGTCTTAGAATACTGCTATCTGGGAGTGACATTCACGCCAAAGCTATCATTTCAAAAACACGTCCAGAAGCGTACAGAGCTAGCAAAAACAAGCATAAATGTGATTTAATAGTATTTTTCCAGTAAATTCCAAATGGAAAGTCTACAATGCCGTATGTAGGTCTATACAAACTTATGCTGTCCAGATATGGGGTTATAGCTGCATCAAAGAGATCAATAATTTCCAGTTTTTCTTTTTGAAAAAAATTTTAAACCTGCCACCTACAACACCAGACTATGCACTCGCCTTGGAAAGCAATGTGGAGTATGCGCACCTGTTCTCTTTTGAACAACATGTCAATTATATTTCCAAGGTTCATTTTGAATATAGAGAAGAAACGCTTCCAAATTTACTTGTTCAAAAATTTTTACAAAAAAATGTATTTTGGGCTAAGGAATTAAAAGCATTATGTGTCTCAAATTGCTTAGATTGGCACGACATGGAAATCTTGAGGTCTCAATGGAACGGATTATGCGTACAAATGCTGGCTACTCTAAAGAGCACACTGAAGGATATAAAAATTAATATCACCAGATTCTATAAGTATCTGAACAGTAATAAAAGAGAAAAGTATCTAAATATACCGCCGAGAAATATTTCGTGGGTGATGAAAGCCAGATGTAATATGCTTTTGCTCCAGGGAAACAGTTACCAGCAAGTGGAAAGCCCTATCTGCCCACTATGCAATGCAGGAGAAACTGAAGATATCCAGCATTTTCTGGGAAGATGTCCTGTACTAAGGGAGGTCAGAGTCCTGCACCTTGGTCAAGCCACCTCAAATACAAGCGACTTAATTGAAGTGCAAACGGTTGGGCGAATTTAGTCAGGTTCCTAAAATCATCATGGGAGTATAGGAAACAAATTCTGTCTGTATTATTGTAATAATGTCCTACGAACGTTAACGTAAAAACTGTATGACATGTTCTTAAATGCCTAAATACTATATATAAGGTTGTCCAAAAAGTCTTGCGGTATTTCCGCAAGCTTGTCTTTGCAAGCGCGTAGTTCTAGTTGTATTCGTCGCATCGGTTCACGCTAGAGCTTTTTGGAAAGCTCTTTTCACGCGCTAACACGTCTTTTATTTATTGTTGTTTGTTTTTAGTCGTTCGTGAGTTATAGCGTCGCAAACATGGAGCAAAATAAAGAGAAAATACGGCATATTTTACAGTACTACTACGATAAAGGCAAAAATGCATCTCATGCTGCCAATAAAATTTGTGCAGTTTATAGACCCGATACAGTTTCCATTTCCACCGCACAACGATGGTTTCAACGTTTTCGTTCTGGTGCAGACGTGATCGAAGATGCGCCACGGTCCGGAAGGCCTGTCGTCGAAAATTGCGATAAAATCGCTGAATTGATCGAAAGAGACCGGCATAGTAGCAGCCGTAGCATCGGCCAAGAGCTGGGCATGAGTCATCAAACCGTTATAAACCATTTGAAGAAGCTTGGATTCAAAAAGAAGCTCGATGTATGGGTGCCACACGACTTGACGCAAAGAAACATTTTTGCCCGTATGGATGCATGCGAATCGCTTCTGAATCGCAACAAAATCGACCCGTTTTTGAAGCGGATGGTGACTGGCGATGAAAAGTGGGTCACTTACGACAACGTGTGTTTGGTGGGATTGCGACTTCTGTGTGTTTGGTGGGATTGGCAGGGAATCATCCACTATGAGCTGCTCCCCTATGGCCAAACGCTCAATTCGGACCTGTACTGCCAACAACTGGACCGCTTGAATGCAGCACTCATGCAGAAGAGGCCATCTTTGATCAACAGAGGCCGAATTGCCTTCCATCAGGACAACGCCAGGCCACACACATCTTTGGTGACGCGCCAGAAGCTCCGGGAGCTCGGATGGGAGGTTCTTTTGCATCCACCGTATAGTCCGGATCTCGCACCAAGTGATTACCACCTATTTCTGTCCATGGCGAACGAGCTTGGTAGTCGGAAGTTGGCCACAAGAGAGTCCTGTGAAAATTGGCTCTCCGAGTTTTTTGCCAATAGGGAAGCGAGCTTCTATAAGAGGGGCATTATGAAGTTGGCATCTCGTTGGGAACTCGTCATCGAACAAAACGGCACATATTTGACTTAAATCGCATTATTATAACCAATTTTATGAACAATTGAAAATTCCATAAAAATACCGCAAGACTTTTTTGACAACCTTATATGTTAATTAAAAGGCTGACGGCTGAAAGTTATTTTGTTCTACTTAAAGGCAAAGTAGGTTTCTGTTCTTGCCAGGGGTTCCCAAACCCTGCTAATGGCAGGGCCATACGAATTCATATGAAGAAAATCATTTCTCAAACAACAACAATCACCAGAAAGAGATGAAACTGTGACAAAATGTTCTTAAGCTCGGTGATTTTAATGCCTTTGCTAGGGCATAGGTTTTGGGCAGCAAACCTAGAATCTATGACGACCCTGAGAAAAAAAATCAATCTAAAATCTAGATTGAAAATCACTTTTTCAAGAATCTTGCTAGCTTTTAAAAGCAAGATTGAAAAACATTGAAATGAGTGAAACAAGTCGAAAAAAATTGATTTTATCTCGACTTGGGATGTCGAAAATACTATCGATATATCGAAAATTCGATACTTTTGCCCAAAATTACAAATATCATTATCGGATATTTTTACGAGGCGATATATCGGAAATTGAATATTTTTTTGTTGCGCATAACTGTTTCTTCTGCTCTGGACATGTAAAGCAAAATGTTTAAAATTTATTTTATTAATGTTGATGCACAGAAATCGCAGTGCAAACTGTGCAATAAAGATGTAAAGACCTGTGATAACTCAACAAATATAAAGGCACAGTTGAAAGCAAAGCGTAGAGATGCTTGGCTGAAATTCAGAGCATCTTTAAAAAAAGTAAACATAAGTTTTTTAAAGTTGTTTACCCTAGATCGAGACCCCATTAAGTTCTGGCATTGTCATATCTTTATTACACCGGGAAGTTCCGTGCCATCGGAACGCTTGGCTTCGGCTTTAAAAAGTGTGGTTTCTCACACCAGAAGCCGAACGAGCACATAACTCAACGGGTATTCCTAACGATTATTGGTATTATTAAAAAATTTTTCGTTTCGTAGATTAAACTGAATAAGTTTATGCTTTGTAGTTCGAAAAGATGATGAATTTAAAAAGTAAACACTCCTTTCCAGAACTTCTTATGTTAGAAAGGAAATAAAATATAAATATCTTTTGTTAATTTAGTAAATATACATTAAATCTATATTTTTTAAGTGCAGTCAGAATGTAGTTCATATTACGAGTCAAATGACGCCGCAATTACCTCAATAGACCTGTCGATATCGAAATAATTTTTTTTGCACCAAAATATTTATATCGAAATGATACTTTTTCAATATCGTCAAAAATATAGATATAGATATTTTTGAAATATTCGACAACCCTAATCTCGACCTTCGGATTGAAATTTCAAGTACGAGTCATACTAGAATCTACTTGAATCCAGCACGAAAGGATTGGAACAATCCTAAAATGATTGGATCAATCCAAAAATGCTCATTTCAAGTACGGATACTACTTGAAAATCAAATGATCCTGACTCGAGATTGAAGTAAGTACGGAATTCCACTATCAAAGCGAAAGAGTGAAAAGAAACCGAACGCAAGTTGAAAACAGAGAGTAAAGCTCTCTCATGCTAAATGTGTACACAGACATACACAAATTTTTCTGACAGCTTAGCAGTTACCTTTGTAATTCCCTAATTATAGAACTTCCAGCATGAAAAGGTAGCTGCTGAATAGCAGTTGATGGGTCAAAAAGAGTCTTCAATAGCGAACAGTTTCGAGGCTATGCCCATAGGATAGGGGTGGCCCATACGGGCTATTTAAAGGTCTAGATCTGGACTGGTTTTCAGAACCGCAGGGTCCATTGTAGTGTTGTTTGAGTTCTGTTTTTACAGTTGTATGGAAACTTTTGACCTTGAGCCGTGCAGAACTGGCTGGATTGATAATCAAAAAGGTCGTCAAAATAGTAGGATGGCGTTCTTGTGAAATGCTTTTTTGTGGTCAAAATGAGTTTTAACATCGAGCTAAAGTCAATCTCAGTCATTATTGATGCAATCCTTTTTCGGATTGAATGTAGTTCTCATTTCGCTTGCATGATACCGACCCACTGCCAACGCATGCTGTCCATGTGGGAAAAACAATTCTCGCCCAGCCTGCCCTACACCTGCTGCTCACGCCTGCTATTTACGTGCGCCCAGCCGGCCTGCATGTCCACAATCGCAACATTGGCCAATCAGTCACAAATCCCGCCAATTCACATTGCATGTAACCGATCTCACGTTGGTCAAGCATCCGACCAATTTTTTAGATTTTACATTGTACGTATCCTGCCAGCCGATCGTTCCCACTAGTCATCATTGCCGATGCTCATGCAAGCAACCTGCTAAAACTCGAAACGCTCTTTGTTTGGGAATTGATGCCAGTCTGAGTCAACCAACATGTTGTCGATCTCAACACAAAGTTCACAACAAGTGGCAAACGAAAGTCTCTACTCGGGGTACAATGCCCAGTACTATTGACTCTGCAACCTCAACCCTTCTTGGGCGAACTTGCTTATCGACGCGCACTATAGTTCGTAGATTCAACTACGAAACAAACATCACAGCGAAAATCAAACACAAGGTTTCCTCTACATTGGAACTTGTACAAGACATGTAGATGATCACCCCGAACATTCTTCCCAGACATACATCCCAACTAGACTCAATACTTGAAGATTCTGGAGTCACTGGAGGTGGAGTACTGTGGCAGCTCTGGTCACACTATTCATCCCGCAGTGTGTGGATGGCTTGGCTTCCGCCAAGCAAATAAGTGATATTCAATAAAGTTAGTTTCACATATTTAGCCAACTAGCTAAAATACTGCAACTGGTGGCGCCGATGTGACGGCCGATGGCACAGCGAGTTAAGATGCCATACCATAAAAATTAACATTTTTATAAGTTTTTCAGAAAGAAGAAACATTCAAATTAATATAAAAGACTAGGCTAAATGAAATGGACTGGGATTCAACCCATCTAAATCGAAGTGCTTTAGTCATTTATAAAAAACTTTTAAATACAGCCGAGTTAAATAATTTAAAAATCGAGAATATCACAATTGAGTATGTTGCTCAGGAGAGTAATTCATGTTTCAGGACAATAACTTGGAGTGATCACACGTATGGATTACTTAGAGTTCTTTTACGGCTCTAGCAAGTGCTGAAAAAATCCATCTCATCTCAGAGCAATTCAACTGAATTCAAATTTATTCGAAATTTCACTTCCTCCAAAAACCTGTAACAGTTCCCTGTCAAGTTTTAACTGAAATAATTTGTGTTCGAAAATTTGGATTTTTCTTGGTCGTTTTGTCTGAGCGTTGATGATTCAGTCAGTTAGACGAACAAAGAGATTTTAGTTAAGTGCGAGCCCACTGCAAAGAACTGTTACTTTACAGACCGCCTACTCTTGTGCCGAACCTCTAGTACGGCTGGGGTCAGTGGCTGTATTATCGTCAACCCAGCGTTGCTCTTTGTACGGTGATGCGTTGGGGCGCCAGCGATTGAGGCCGAACCATGATACACTAACCAGCTCAGTCCTCAAAACGTTTAGTGTGTTCCGAATCTTGTTGCGTGAGGTATTTTCAGTCTCAATGAAATAAAAATAAAAATTTTTTAAAAATATATAATGAAACGTATATACGTTAAAACGCTTAGTGGGTCTAACGAGCGTCGCTTATGTCGCTCCATGCATGTCATTGGGTCGAACGAGCGTTTCTTCTGTCGCTCCATGCATGTCATTGAGTCGAGCGAGCGACGCTTATGTCGCTCCATGCATGGCATTTGCTCGAAAAAGCGTCTCAAATGTCGCTCTATGCATGGCATTGGGTCGAACGAGCGTTGCTTCTGTCGCTCCATGCATGTCATTGAGTCGAGCGAGCGACGCTTATGTCGCTCCATGCATGGCATTTGCTCGAAAAAGCGTCGCTTATGTCGCTCCATGCATGGCATTTGCTCGAAAGAGCGTCGCAAATGTCGCTCCATGCACGGCATTTGCTCGAAAGAGCGTCGCAAATGTCGCTCCATGCATGGCATTGGGTGGAAAGAGCGTCGCAAATGTCGCTCCATGCATGGCATTGGGTCGAACGAGCGTCGCTTCTGTCGCTCTGTGCATGGCATTGGGTCGAAAGAGCGTCGCAAATGTCGCTCCATGCATGGCATTGCATCGAACGAGCGTTGCTTCTGTCGCTCCATGCATGGCAATCGCTCGAAAGAGCGTCGCTTATGTCGCTCTATGCATGGCATTGGGTCGAAAGAGCGTCGCAAATGTCGCTCCATGCATGGCATTGGGTCGAAAGAGCGTCGCTTATGTCGCTCCATGCAGGGCATTGGGTCGAAGGAGCGAAGTGTTCGAATTGCTCACACATACATATATGGTAGCTCTACGCACACTATTGCAATGATAAAAAAAACTCTAACAAATGTGTGACTGCAACTCTGCGACTCATCCCTACAACAGACACCGACTCGAGACCCAAGGTCATCAATTTTGTTTTTTTTGTTTTCATTTCTGACTTGGATTTTGTCGGAAACCCTTGACTATTTGTCTGAACTTTTAATTAGAGCGCTGACTGAACAACAGACCGGAAATTAAGCGAGTGAAGCTAGACAAGCCGGGTTTTTCCACGATGGAGTCCATTAACAGAACTTGAACGTTTGAGTGTGTGTGAGTGGGTGCACTGCACCATTATTAAAGCCTCGTAATTGTTTTAAGGGTGGGCGTAAGAGTCAGGTAGCACTTACATTGCCTAGTAACCGGACTGACCCTTTTTTTCCCCCCCATTCATTCATTCATTCATGCCATGAAAGACCGCTGATTGTGTGTGGGTGTTTTTTTTATTTTGTTTTTGTGGAAATAGAAGTGGCCATTAATTAGCCTTTGTTTTAAAGCAGCAAACAAATTGAAATGCATTTTTCATGGCTGGCCTACACACAAAATGCACAAATGGTTGTTTACCCGCTGAAAAATGCATAGAAACGAAACGGATATGCAAAGTGCATGCAAATGCAACTGGACGAGCCAGTGTGGGTGCACTTAAAAAAAAACAAAATTATAACCCCTATACACAAAATGATAAATACTCGACTAAGGGATACCCCCCAGGTTTAATCTAATCTAAGCACCTATTTCATCTTAAACTTCTCTGTTACCTACAAGTTGTCACATCTAATATACCCCACAAATCCCATCAAGTACCCAGTAACATAAAAACAACAGCAATATGCATATTGTATACCCCCGACAGTTGCACTCACTTTCAGCTGAGACACAGCTGCCCAGGAAAGAAGAGCAGGCGGAGCCAACTTCACCCATAGATTCCAACAGAGAACGTAATCGTAGTTTGAGCTCCACTTGGACAACTTTTTGGGTTGTTACAGCCACCTCGTAAGTTTCGCACTTTGCTGACTGTCATGTCGGTTTTGTCTCGGTGAAGAGTGGATGGTTGGCTTGGCTTGGTGTCTGTCTGCCAACTGCATTATTTATTTACTTGCTGCCAACCATCACCTGGTGGTGATCATTCTACATTCACGAGAGGTTGTTAAACATTCCCCACACAACAAATGCGACTCATTTAATGGAGAGAGAACAGAAAAAGAAGCCTTAATTAAAGTCACGCAACGACATTTTGACTGCTTTTATCTATCCCCTTAGCTCGATTTCCGGTTTGATGCGCTTTTGTTTGCCCGGAAATTAGTTTCGTTTACGCTTTGCTTTGGTGGTGTGAACAGCTGCCATTTGAGGTTGATTCGCACATAGAGAACTTCGTATCACTTCCTTTTACCATTTGCTGCATTTGATTAGTTCAATATTTGCCTCAGCAAAGATTTTGTTTGCCATATTGGCAAGCAAATTGCTTTAAAACAAACGAAAAACTAGAGAGAAAGATGTAAATTGCGAATGCGAGGTGCTTAAATATAATTTAAAATGCACTTAAGCTAATGAAATACATCAAGAGCAACGCAGTCAAATTTTGCTGGCATAAAAGTAAATACAAAATATTTTCAAGTCAATCTCGAGATTAAAGACAAAAGAAGCGGACTCAAAGTGTTGGAAAGAGTAAATGCTTTTGACTAATTGAAAAGAATTCAACAATCAAGATTCGATCGAAATAAGAGACAAGGGCTTCAAAGAGGAAGTAGTTTTGGTTATATTCCATTTTTTTGTTCATCAAGTCTTGAAAGAGGTAGACGCGGAACCCTCTTTTAAACAAACTGCAATGCCCGAAGCTTCCAGAGAAAGGGCTTCACACAATTTACACATTTCTTTTGTTATTGAAACAAAACAGCTCAGCTGGCTTTCTTTAATTTGACATTGACTTTACATCAGAGATGGGCGCGTCGCGAAGTCCCTATGCACACGAGGCAGCGCGCTGCCGATAACGAATTTGAAAAATAATAAAAGACTACTACTACTGGTCGAACCCCGTTAATTCCAACTCTCAACAGACCCCAAAAAAAAATCGAATTAAAGCAGGGACCGAAAATAACTGTTCTTACATTAAATTTTAACTAAAAAAGTCACTGTGAAGGGCGTAAGCTACGAATACGAAAAATTTACCAATGTTTAAATCTTTGCAAGGACAATGCAATTAGGACATAAAGTGATATTCATAAGTAATAAAATCACAATTTTTGCTTAACTATTATTTAATAATTTTTATATAAAACTTTTTAAATAACACTTTTCTTTAAGTTTTATTCCAATAAATTTATATTAATTGTTATTTGTCAACGTTTATTTTAAAAATAAAAAATAAATGTTATCTTGCAACGTTTGTTTTAAAACTTAAAAATAAACGTTGACTTCCAATATTTGGCGAGTTATACAAGCTATTCGCACCCAAAGTTGCGTATGCACATACCTTGAGTCCTACTACCATCGTGCCAACTTTGATTCAGATCGGACAACCATAGCATATATCAGATCTGCCCGAGCGATTATGGTATCGTATGATTTCAGGTAAAAGTAATCATTTTTACGAGGCCACGGTTCTTGTGTGTAAGTACAGAAAAGAAAAAAACAGTGAAGTATACTTGTAGGGGCATTTAACCTAAACCTGAAATGTGTTTCGTTATTTAAAAGAAATTTGTTTTGATGTTCCCGTAGGCGAGTTCGAGCCCAGGCCACCCGCACCGTAATCGCACACTATATTCTCTACACCACATTCGGTACTAACAAGCAGTTACTTACAACAAAAACAAAACCAAATTCAAATAAATGTAAATGTTTGTAATTTATTTGATATATTTGCTGGTGCTACGAATATAATCGTACGATCCCACAATGCAGGTTACTGGGCACTTGAACGATTACATGTTTACACACAAGTATCGTGCCATCGTAAAAATGACTACTTTTACCTGCAATCTTCCTCTGCCGGAATCACTCTTGCAGATTTCTACTACAGATTTATGCTATAGTAGTCCGATCTGAATCAAAGTTGGCACGATGGTGTAGGACTCAAGGTATGTGCATACGCAACTTTTGGTGACGATAGCTTGTGCACACAAAGAAATCTGCGGTTAAATTCAACCGATATTGTGGGTTAGAAATAATGCGCCAACCCACAAAGTAGGTAAAATTAACCAAATTTTATAGTAACTTTCTCGTAAACCATTACGTAAAGAGAACTATTGCTGTAGTAAAATCTAACCGAAATTCTCGTTTAGAAATGCGCCAACCCACAAAATTAGTAATATTTACCGATGTTCACAGTAAGTACTTTTCTTATTGTGTTCACTGTAATTTTACCATGAAATTAGTAATTTAACAACTGTTACTCAACTGAAGAAAAGTATGGTTGGATACTATTTTAGCTGTCACAAGTTGCCAATCTACTTGAGCTCATCATCATCCCAGAACAGAAGAGGCAACCTTAAAATTTTTTTAAATGTAGTATAAATGAGACCACTAGTAATTCTCAAGTTCAAATTCAGTGAAAGTACAATATAAATATAAGGACCAAACCGAAATTTTCTCAATCAACAATTTTCGCGGTTAGATTTACTGTCGGTAGAGTTAGTCCGTGAAGCAACAAAATTCACTTAAAAAGTAATACTAATTTGTGCGGTAAGATTTACTTGTGGGTACAGTTAATTGCTGCAAAAACAAAGTATGAGATGAAAAAATCACGTCAGAGTCACTATTTCTATGGTAAAGTTACTGTAGTAGCAGTAACTTATGAAAACCACAAAATATGTGAAAATATATTTGTAGTTAAATTTACTTAAAGTACAGTTGTTAAATGCAACAACAAAACACGTGCTATAAAAAATACGTGAAACTTAGAATTTCTTCGATTCTGTTAGCACAGTTACCAAACAACAACAAAAAAAATGCATAAAAAAATTGGAAAAAGTTACTGTCAGCGTAGTTAATTTTACCCACCAAATTTTTTTGTGTGTGTAACTCTCCAAATATTGGAAGTCAACGTTTATTTTTAAGTTTTAAAATAAACGTTGACAAATAACACATATTTTTTATTTTTAAAATTAACGTTGACATATAACACTTATTATAATTTTTTTTTGACTTAAAGAACTTAAAGAAAAGTGTTATTTAAAAAGTTTTATATAAAAATTATAAGATAATAGTTAAAAAATATATTTTTGTTTTAAGTTATGAAATAACTGTTAAGTCCCAATTTTTATTTTTATACCCGTTACTCGTAGAGTAAAAGGGTATACTAAAGTCGTGCAAATGTATGTAACAGGCAGAAGGAATCATTTCCGACCATATAAAGTATATATATTCTTGATCAGTATCAACAGCCGATTCGATATAGCCATGTCCGTCTGTCCGTCTGTCCGTCTGTCCGTCCGTCCGTCCGTCTGTATGAACACCTAGATCTCAGAGACTAGAAGAGCTAGAGCAACCAAATTTGAAATGTAGACTCCTTTTGTCTGCACGCAGATCAAGTTTATTTTCAATTTTTGCCACGCCCCCTCACGCCCCCGCAATTTGGAAAAAACGTCATATCTCCTACAGTTTTGATGATAGATGGTTCGTACTTTCTAGAGATATCTAGTACTTAAAATTATTTATCGATTTGCTGAAGGAATGATAAAGATCGGATGAACGATACTCAAGTTATGAGCAAAAAACGGTCAGTTAACACCCACCACCCACCCCACCCATAACCTAAGCATTGCGTTCAGCAGCAATCTTAGTGAGAGAGAGAAAGAGAGAGAGAGACTTAGAGAGCGCACTGCGTTGTGCGTTGTGTGTTAACTGGCCGCCTGACTCGTGACCAAATTCGAGCTGCGACATTAAGGGTGCAGAGTATGTAATAGTCGGGCTTGACCGACTGTCTTATTAGGAAAGGTGATACGTTTTCAAAAGTTTTGTTGTCTGATCTGTTTATCGTGATGAATTTGGAGTCATTTATGTTGGATTTAGTAATTGCCAAATGTCTATTAATATCTGGCGGATAATAAATAGCCGAGTTAAAAAATGTTGCATACTTTTCGGCTGACCCACCTCAGGTGGACAGGACCCCAGGAAGGCTATTAAAAATTTGTTTCCATGAGTAACGGGTATATCGAAGTCGGTTAGAGCCGACTTTAACTTACGCTCTCGTTTAACTTATAACAGTTATGGTCCCTGAATTAAAGCAATAATGTAATTAAAGAATAAAATCGGAAAAAAAAATAATTTTATAATATTTTTGAACATTTGATAAAACTTTTAAGATCGTTTCTTGATAAATGGCATAGCCGGATTTATAGGGGAACCGGCCCCCAATTATCTTAATTTTTATTTTTTTCCAGAAAAAATTGACTTTTCGGACAGGAAAATTGTTCTAATTATGGGGGTAGTTCGAATTATCGAGATGTCAAATTAACGGAGTTCGACCCGTATATAATATATACAAAAAATAGAAGGTAGCGCAATGTGACGCTTGTCAAACCAAAAATTCTAATATGACGTCACCGGCTCACTTGTATCATGCTACTATATGTTATTTCATAAGACGACAGCAATGTAAATTAACTAATAATATCATTGTAAAAATTTCTATTTTATGAACGTGTCGTATGAGTAATTTTTTTCAAAACTTTAAGGCCCTGCCGCGCCCATTTAAAATTATAATACAAATTATTTGTTTCAAATATTTCATCTAACGATTCTGAATTGACATATGTCATAAAAAATATAAAAATACCTACCAAAAATTAATTCGATTATCGAGTTCATCACTCCAAACTACATTAAATAAACGTTCTAGCAGAAATGGTTCATTTCATTTTCTTATTTTTGTAAACTATTGTTATTGGAGCATTAAAAAAGCTTTATTATGATAAAGACAGCCTGACATCATCAAAGGCGGCACAACTCTTAACTCAAGATTAAACAAGTTAGACCGCAGTAGTCGAATGACCCTACTATAAAATACCCTGTACAGTTGAGACACACACACACCTCAAACAGGCAGAATCATTGTGCGACAAAGCAATCAAGCAGATAGAGGCGTGACTTTCTTCAGTAGGCTTGGAACTAGCGCCCCACAAGACAGTAGCTGTCTTAATTAGCAGCCGGAAAAAGGTGGAGACTGCTCAAATTACAGTGGGCAATGTGGCGCTTACCTCAAAGAGAGCCCTGAAGTACCTGGGGGTAATGCTTGATACCAGGCTCAGTTTCCGGGAGCACATGCATAACTCAAGCGCCAAAGCAGCATCTACTAACAGAGCGCTCTCTAGGATGATGCTAAATACCCGAGGCCCGAAGCAAGGTCGAAGGTTACTGCTCAACAGCGTTACGAGGTCGACCATGTTGTACGCTGCTCCAGCCTGGCTGGGGGCACTGCAAGTTAAAGGCTACCGTCGTGTTCTGGAGGCAACACATCGGCTGGGAGCAATCCGCATATGCTGTGCATTTCGCACAGTGTCAGATGACGCAGCGCTAGTCATTGCAGGCGTGCCGCCCCTGATGAACTGGCCTCAGTGAACACGAAGGTGTTTAACGAGGTTCACGAGAGGAACCTTCCACCAACTCACAAAAAGACAGTGGTTCGCACTGCCCAAAAAGAAAGATTGCTCAGCTGGCAAAGCCGGTGGGATTCATCCACAAAGGGTCGTTGGACTCACCGCCTCATCCCCAAACTTGGAGAATGGGTCAACAGGAAGCACAGACAGGTAAACTTCTACTTGACCCAGCTATTAAGCGGTCATGTCTGCTTTAGAAGCTACCTGCACCACTTTGGGCATGAGGCAGACGCGAGCTGCACCTACTGCGGGAAAGCAGCGAGAACTGGGAGAAAATATATATTAAGCCACGAGGTTTTAACTTTAAAATTGAGCTAAGATATAATACAAAAATTCTTGACATTCCGGCTCTAGAGGGTTTGCACACAGTTGAAAAATTTATGAGAAGGACTTAAGCAATTGCAGAGAACCGAGCTGAAACAGGAAATTATTTCACAACGTTGAGTCAGGAAAGCGCTGGGAACGCAAACTGAGATATCAAAATTTCCACTGACGAAATAGTTAACATGATTTTCCAAGTCAAACCATGTCGTCTTGCAACATTGGACTAGGCTGTCGATAACTGTTGAGATTAAGTATTATATATAAAAGATTTAACTACACAGAAAGAAAAACGTCGAGATATATTCAATCTTTTTAATCTTGGAGTAAGCCCGGTATAAGCTTGAAAATTCAATCTCGACTTACAGGATATTCTACACAATTCAAGCTTTTAGGGATTGGCCCACGCCTTTCGCACTTGTTTCATTCGAAATGTGCTTACTCCAATCCCCTTCGTAAGAGACTAATGTAACTACTGCTTGTAATAATGGGTTGCCTTTATATAACTTAGTGATCAGGGCAGGCTGGTAATGAAAAATCATTTTAGCTGGATGTGGTCCAAGTGTGCTAGTGTTTCAATGTCATTGAATAAAACGGAAACAAGTTGTAGAGGCCAGATATGTAAAGGCATGAGAGTTCAGTCTTGATTCGACTAGCGCACAGCACACATCAGTCCTAGTACGAATAATTTACAAATAATCGAACAATTGTCAATCTCGACACCATCGCCAACAAAGATGGTGTGATTTTATTTATTTTATTTATTGATTTATTTCTTAAATTTTTTTTACATATTTAGTGACATTTCGAGTGGGAGTTAAGCAGGGAACACACACTTGAGACTAATGAAACTTCATTCTAGTCGGTTTAGAAGTTTTATAAGTATTTAAAAAAAATTTTTTTCTTCTGATTCAACTTATTTTTTTTTTCGAAATCAATTTATTTTTCCACAATCTTTTTTATTTGTATTCTAATGATCCGTATCTCAGTTACTTTTATAACATCTCCGTCATTCAGCCTCAAAGCAGCGGCGGTATCGTGGTCTATGATTAGAATTCCATTCATGCAAAACAGCAGGACTCGTCTTCTCGAGATTGTGGTGTTGGGCAAAGGCCATTTTACTTTTTTTAAATTCTAGAAAACTTTGAAAATTTTAAATAAAATTTTTTATTCTTTTTTTACTAAAGAAAATTACCCTTCTACGAAGAATATAAGCTATGGGCTATATACTGCCATGTTTCGGTTTTCAATAAAGTGAATTTGAATTTTTTACATGTTCTCTTTTCTATTAAACAATCAAGAAAATCAGTATCGGACCTTAGTTTCTACTTACTCTTTACTAGACGGATTCAAATCAAAACTTTGTCATCTGATTAACCCAATGAATTTTATAACAAATTCGAATTCTAACATTTTTGTCGATAGGCCTGATAGATGTTCAAATTTTTTCCGAAATTTAAAGACTTATTTTAGTTCGATTAGACCAAAATATCAAAGGTTAAAATGAGTTCGGCTTAAAAACGGGAAGGTCAAGCTAACTTCATCTGTGCCGAAGTTTTTATACCCTTGCTAATGCTGTTTTTGAAATGTCCGAGTTTAAGAACGCTTACATAAAAATCAAAAAATTTTCCAACTAAAACCCGACAGATAAACATCTGATTTCGACCAAATTTCGCGAATCTTTTTGAAAACATATCAAATTAACAATCGCAGAGTTTAAGAAAGATAAAATTTAAAACAAAAGTTTTTCTCACGAAGACTCATTTTCCGACCGATCGGTCCTACGGCAACCATAAGATATAGTCACCCAATATCGTTCAAATTTTTTCAAATTAGTTTGAAAGCGTTTAATATTAAGAATCACCGACCTTAAGAACGATTTACTTGAAAACAAAAAAGTTTTTTTCACTAAGACTGATTTTCCGACCGATCGGCCCAATGGCAGGTATATGTTATAGTCATCCGATTTTGACCAAAATTTGCAAATCTGTTTGAAAGCATATAATATTAATTATGGCCGAGTTTTATGACGCTAGCATTGAAAACAACAAAATTTTTCTTACTAAGACCCATTTTCCGACCAATGCACAGTGGGAAAAACGGCCAGATTAGCTCCGATTAATTGAATTTTCAAAATAAATATTA
Organism: Lordiphosa magnipectinata; assembly: GCA_037044535.1. Lineage (NCBI taxonomy): Eukaryota > Metazoa > Arthropoda > Insecta > Diptera > Drosophilidae > Lordiphosa > Lordiphosa magnipectinata. The sequence continues at coordinate 18,208 of JBAMBO010001827.1, forward strand.
GCGCCAATTTCGTTTTGTAATCGATTACTAATATATCTGATAGGCCAAAAACACTTTTTTGAATAAATGTCTACCCAAACTATCCAAGAATGTGTCCCTAAAATTTCAAAAAGCAAATTCAAAATATTTTTAGAATTACAGGAGAAATAGTGAGCAAGCGTCGAGATTTTTTATATACGATTTTTTATATACGAAAACTTTGACGTGCGATTTCTCGGTTTTTCATTTTTACGATTTTTCCTAATTGGCGGGAAAGATAGGGAACAAATTAAACGTCCTATCGAAACGAGACAAAATGTATTGTATTCGGGATTAAATTCTCTTCTAGTTGAACCTAAAACACCTTAAGAAAGTTATGATTAACCCACTTTTTAAACAATCTGAAGTAAATTTTTTAAAAAAAAATAATGATTTTTTTTTTAATTTGCGAAAAAATTTTGAATTTCTCACTTTTTGTTCAATTTTCTTGGTTTAACTAGAAGCTATACTATTGAAAATAGAAAATTTTTTGGGTTTTTTTGTTTCAGATGGAAATTGCGACCTGCATCTTTCCCGCCGCACGACCCAGGCACACTCGAGGCGCCTCGGCGAAATGCTTGTACCATAATATGACATATATTTTAATGAAAAAATTTGAGAAGACTGTTGAAATATATAACAATAAAACCTGAAAGTTTCGTTTCAATCAAATATTTCTTTCCTTCCCAAAAAAGTCCTCCGAAAAATCGATTTTTTGAAGCTTCTAAAGCAGGCTTCCCCCTTAAGGTGATATTCTAACTTATAATTTTCACTAGTACATTTAACTTTCGTAAAGCTAAACTTTCTTCATTCGACAGCATATTCGCTCTAATTGTTGTGTCTAAAAATTGCATAATGTATTGTGATGTGAACTGTCCAAATTGTGGAACCACCTTCGTCCACTTACTGAAGAAATTTTTTTTTTTAGCGAAAATGTCAGTTTCCAGATTCGTGTGTCATAAATAAACTGGTTAGATAGTGAACTTATTTTGATAAATTGAAGTTCAAAGACTGGGAGACCCGCAATGAGTTTTAGTGACTGTCAAGAAACCACAAAGAAAAAGAAAATATCTGACACTTACCGACCATTCTTTCGAGGTACCTTTGCAATGCCTGGTTGATCACACAGTTTCCAGAATTTTAGGTGCACATAGCCAAGAACTTAAAATTTCGGCAAATAATAATATTGCTGATATAACGGCCATATACAAATGGTGTTGTGATGGAAGTAGTGGCCACGCAACTTATCGGCAAAATTTTGATGATATTGACGCTTGCATGATCGACCAACATCTGTTTGCGGTATGCCACCATTGCAAATAATTTCTGGATCTACTAAACTCTGGAAAAATATGAAACCTTCAACTACTCGTTATTGCAGACCATTGAAACTACTTTTTCAAAAGAAAACAGCCGACTTGGTACGTGAATAATGTGAATAATGTCAAAAACCAAATTGTCCAAATACAGCCAACCAGATTAGAAAGCTTCACAGTTTATCATCAATTTCATATGACTATGATTGATGGGAAGGTATTTAGTGTTGTCGCGGAATCATCATCCCAAATATGTAGAATTTGTGAAATTTGGAATTTGAAATTCTATAAAAAAATTTACTTTGCAAAGAGAAGTTATATGAATGTGGATTATCAACACTACACGCGTGGATTCGCTTCTTTGAATGCATTCTGCATATCGCCTACAGAATTCCAATTCAAAAATGGCAAGTCCACAGTTCGGATAAAGCGATTTTTAATGAAAAAAAAAAGAAATACAAAACAAACTGAGACAGAAAATGGCTATATTGGTTGATATCCCTATGCCTGGATCAGGTTCAATTAATAATGGAAATACAGCTAGAAAATTTTTCCAGCAACATGAATTAGCTGCGCAAATAACTGGTGTAAGCTATTCATTAATTCATAGATTTGGTGTTATTTTACGCACAATGGCTTCTGGCCATGAAGTAAATACAGATGCCTTTCACCTTTATGCATATGGAACAGCAACTGTATTTGAAGAAGTGTATCCTTGGTTCTATATGTCTGCATCTATGCATAAAATTTTGATACATGGTGCAGATATAATCAAACATTTTTCTCTTTCAATTGGTAAGTTTTCTGAAGAAGCTCTCGAGGTCAGAAATAAAGACCTTAAAAAATTTCGCTCACTAAGACCCATTTTTTGACCGATGATTCCTATAGCAGCTCTAAGATATAGTCATCCGATTTCGATGCAGTGGCTCTGCTCACAACATTAAACACATTAATAACATCAATAAATATAATCAAAGTAAGGTTGGTGTATGTTGTGTTTTGGCGGATGCCCCTCTGGCTCGTCACTGTCCGAAACAGTAACAGTTAATATTTACATGCAAGTTTGAACCATCAAACTAAACATTACAAAGCAACAAGCATTTAATTAGCATGGCCAGACGTTTCAACTATTGACATGCCGACAATGACATGGTCCTTTGAGCATTTTACAGGACCACGACAACAATTGAATTCACTATACCAGCGATAAACAGTGGTTTTTGATAGAGTTTTCTAGCCACACAAAGAACTGAGTTCATCGGCACACTTTTGTTGAAATAGACCACGTCGAAAGTTGTAAAAAATAAACCAACGAAAATGTTCTCTTGAATATTTCCATTTTAAAGCCAAATTGATTTTTTCAACTACACAAATAGCGCTCTTACATGAATAGGTTGTGAGACTTTCATCAAACTTTCTTTTGGTATTAGCAGATTTCAGCTATTGACATTAGGGTGACCAAGTCCCGAAATCTACACAGTCTGTCCGTATGAACGAAGAGATCTAAGAGCTGGTAAGAGATAGAGGTTTGACGTGTATGGGGCAAAAGCTTCTTATACTTGCAGGCAGATTAAGTATATTTTCAATTTTTGCCCGCCCCCGCAATTTGGAAAAAACGTCATATCTCCCACATTTTTGTAGATAGATAGTTGGAGTCTTCTAAAGATATTTAGTTATTAAGATTATTTATCGATTTGCCAAAGGAATGATAAAGATTGGATGAACGACAGTCGAGTTATAAGGAAAACAAACAATTATGATGGGTAGCACTGGCCGCAACGGCGATGGGCAGCACTTCATACACTTTATGGTTGTTTTTTGCGACTATGTGAGGCCTCTAACTCAAATTGATCCGATATATTCGAACTTTTGGGCTCAACCGAATTTCTTTCTAATCTAGCTAATGTCAGTGTGAATACAGTACAAGTTAGTTATATGGAGTTGGATAATTAACAATAAGCGGATTGAAAAGTGAATCAGTTCTGATACTTTTGCCAATTTAAAACTAGTTTTGAATAAGCTGAGATGAGTTCAACTGCTAATTAACTGTAGCGATTTTAGTCAGAACCCAATTATTCTTACTTCTAATTTAACTATTGTGAACTTGTCTACATAAATTTTTCTTTTTAACATGAACCAATCAATTGCTTAAATTTCATTTCATTTTCCAACCACTTCAAATTAGCTCAATTTTAGTTTCCCACAGACACACACACACACACATTTTCCGGTGATGTCCCTAATGAATCTGTTTGAAATGTTAACTACAAAATTCTCGAAATTTGGTTGAAAGTTGATGAAACATATTTAGGTTTGGGCGTTTTCATTGTTGCGTTGGCAATTTGCGTCAAACCTCAAATTGACGCCACTTCTGTCAAAAGAGACGCATATCACATTAGCCCCATGACATTACTCAAATTGGCACACACACACACACAGAATACTGAGAATTTCTGGGATTCGGTTTTGAACTTGTTGGCGTCGAATAACAATTCCTCGAATGGCTAAGGCATTACCCTTTTGCCAGGCCACGCCCCCCGTTTTCATGTGAAGCACTTTAAGCTTTTGCCATTTGTGTTGGACTTGGTCTTAGACTTGGTCTCGGGTCCGCCTCCATACCAACTTAATACAACGAGATTAAATGTCCTGTCGCAGCCGGCTTAAGCGATAAGCTCGAGGCTTGTTGCGCCAACTGAGTGAAATGGGTAGAGATTTGTGTTGGTGTTGGTTTTTATTTGTATTTGCTGGGGCACAATGCTTTGACGGAAAACATTTTTCTTGTAGTCAAGTGAAAAGTTGAGATGCTGTGTGTGCTGACTGACTTTCTGTTTGTAAATCAAAATAAACATTGCTTTTTGGTTGCCTTTGCTGCTTATTATGGCAGCACTTTCACACACAGCCACAGAATTGTGAGTGTTGACGTCTGCACTTCGGTTCCTTCTTTGCCTTTGACTGGCGCTGGCGCTGGCTTTTGTGGCCAGCTGTCAAGTGCGCCTTGCGCCTGGGTGTATGCAATTCAATTTATTTCTGTGCGTGAGAGTGCGGCTCATGTGGTTAGTCTCGGCGGAAAAAAAAGAACTAAGATGTAGGATTTTACTTTTTACTTACAAATTTGACGAAATTAAAATTTTCAAAATTATTTTGACATTTTCAAATCACGGTGGCTTACTTTGAGCTGCTGCAACAGGGTGAAACCATCACAGGGCAACTCTACCGAACTGATTGAAGCAAAAACAGACGCTACAAGTTAATTTTGCTATGCTCGGCCACATGCCAAACATACCTTGAAACGCTGAAATGGCAAGCCCCACTCGCCCCACTCGCCGTATAGCCCACACATTACACCTTCCGACTACTATCTGATTTCGTCGATGACTCTTGCCCTTGAGCATCAGCACTTCTGCAACTCCAAAAATAATCAATAATTGGATCGATTCGTGAATCGCATCAAAAGACGAATCGTTTTTTCAAACAGATATCTGAAAATGATGGGAAAAAGAAGTGGGTAGCGATGGACAATACTTTAAAAAAATGAATTAGTAACAAATTTTTCACAATAAAGCCTCAAACTTGAAAAGAAATCCAATAAAACTTTTTCAGCAAACACTAACACACACGCACACCCATACAATGACGCCATTGTGGGATTCATGTCGGAATGCAGCTTTCGC